>PNEQ01056570.1:0-33196 GCA_003012365.1 Medauroidea extradentata
TAATTCGGCCTTGGACTAGCGAGAGTTTAACGCAGTATAGAGTTAAGAAAATTATGTAGGTCTACCATTTTTGTATTTAAATTTTTTATATATGTACTATATTTTTATATACTACTGTAATTCCTAATAGCGGACACTTCTCAATACCGGACATTCTTTTATGCACCAGAGGTGTCCGGTATTGGGAAGTTTCACTGTAGTCTATTTTAAGGAACATTTCCAAACACAAAATTAAAATTTAGATGCCAAAAACCATTAACAAATTCTTACATTCAGAGACCAACAACAAGCAGGTTATTTATGCCCTATTTCATTCACAGTGACATAGCCAACTGAAGGTGGGAGAAAAACACACATTAACAATACTAACATAAAATAATATGAATTAAATCATACCAAAATTAAACAAAAATTACTGAAAGTAACAATGCAAAACTCAGTCAACAATAAAATAATGAGAGAAAAAACCCCCCATTGAAAGAATCATCACATATGTATTTGTCCACCCAAGAACAATGTTGTAATTCTTTCCTACTGCTCTTCAATGTACTTAAAAGTTTTTTTTGTGTTCCTGCACGTGATCTCCATTTCCAACAATTGTGGAATGAACTATAACAGTTTACTACAGGTCACAAGAACTAAAATACAAAACAAACAAACTTAACTCAAAAACTGAACTTTCCATCATGAGTCTTATTGCCACGTTAGTAAATTACTCAGACTCCTCATCACTCTCATCAGTCAAAAGGGCCTCCTTCAAAACATCATCCTGCCTAGTAGACTGCAGCACAACATCCTCCCTACTTGGTCGCAGAAGGGACAAAAGTGAAGATGGAGACAAGTAGGACAGGTAAGATAAGAGCGATAAGGGAAACATTTTTTTTCGTTTTGCTACTTGAGGCTGCACAGACATTTCTTCAAGCTTCCTCTTTCTACCCTCAACACCATCATTCTGTTTAGCAGCACTCCCGGAGCGGTCACGTGACACAGATGGTTCTGCAGTAGGGCGCAGCCTTTCTGATATAACATGGGCAGGAAAAGGTAGACGACCTACATCAGACCTGTATGAGCGCCTGCCAGTCACAGGTCCAAAGTATTTCAAATCAAAATTAAACTCTTCTTCACGTACATTCATTTTACCATTATCGATAACCTCTACCACCAGCTGTGGATCATCATCAGTTTCAAACATTGGCAGTGATTCCATAGCATCACTAGCTTCTGGTTTGTCATTGGCTTCCGATATTGGTGGAATTTCATTACTAGATTCAAATATTGGCAGAGGTTCATTATTAGCCTCCCTCACTTTGGAGTTGTCAGAATTGGAATGTGTTTCAGAACTTTCATTTTCCATGGAGGCCTTGCCCTCAAGACTATAAGTGGACCCACGGTCTTCACCGTTTGAATCTTGCCTGAAAATTTGATGCTGAACAATATCTTCTTTCCTGAAGATCTTGTGGTTACCTCCATCATCATTCACAAATGAACAAGCTTCACCGCTGGAATTTTTCATGAATGTCTGGACATCTTCATTATCACCAGCAGCAAACTTGTCAATATTTAATCCTGTGTTCTCTTCTGTATTTTCTGAGAAATTATGAATGTCACTATCCTTTGCAAAATCAATGCGATGCTCTTCATATGTAATGCTTTTACTTGTGGTGCTATCCACGTACCCATGGATATCAACAGTTGTGGTTTCCTCAAATTTACGAGTTTCAGTAACAACGTTCTCAACTAATTCGTGGGTATCACCAATAGAATTTTCTTCAAATTCACAAGATTCATTAATAGCATTATTTACATCATCAGGGTTTTCATTAACAGTGTTTTCCTCAAATGCATGGGTATCAATGTCATTAATGAAACCCTCAGACTCACTAACCACGTTTTCATGAAGTGGTTGTGGGTCGTAACCAGCACTTTTCACATATATGTGGCCATCCTCACAGACATCAAGGATGGTCTGTGTCTTAACTGTGATACTGTCTGACAGTTCTGCATCATTTGCAACATTTTCAGCTACATTTACATCTAAATTTTCTGTCATATAAGCATCATCCCGAGATACTACTATTAAAAACTCATGCCCATTATCATCACTACTCAATGCAGTCTGTGCATTATCACTGTTACCTTCCATTGTGACCAGTTTTTCTAACAAATGCTCCTTAGTAGTCTTGACAAGCCAACTTCAATTTGTACCAGATCGCTTCCTGATCAACTGGAACATACAATCATTAAAACACAAAATTAATGTAGAAAGCAAACTGGCAATCAACTGCTGAAAATTTGAACTATGCAACTACACTGAATAATGGGGAAAATTTCTATTTTTTAATAATATTTTTATTTAAAAGTGCGTTTAATTTCATGAACAACGGTATCATACTTTCTTTCTTTGCGTCTGTGTAGCTCCAGAAAAACATAAATAAAATAAGCAGTCTGTTTTGCGTGGCAAAAACGTGAACTGCCATGTTGATGTCCCTGTGACATCGTAATACTTTACATTTAAATGTACATAACATCCAAAGGACAGCAACAAACGGTCAAGTCGTAAAATTGTGTTAAATAAAGTAGTTTATACGGTAAAATCCAGTATGGCTTGAACTCCGAAGAGTATAAATGTGGATAGTAGTTCGTTTGCACAGCAATAAAACGCAATTTACTCTGAATAAAATCTTAACTTGAGCGCTGTCTGATAAATCAAGGCGTACTGCATGGTTTAAGCTACAAGAAGAAACCTAATAGCCTGCTATTAACGGCAAAAATACAGTTTACGTATGTAATGCTGTATTGCGTACAACATGAAACGGTTAGCATAAAACAAAAAGTTCTTTTAAGATAAAAATTGCAGTCAATAGTTTGCAACCAAATCCCTGCAGCTGTAGTGTTACGGCTGTTCCACCGGCAACGTCATCAGCCAATGCGCAAGTTCAAGGCACCCGTGATTGGCTTGTAATTCGAGGGGTGGGTGGGGTCTTGCAAAACTTACCCCGAGATGGCAGCACAGCTGTCTCAATGTAGTTCACGAGAAACGTAAAAATTACTGAGAGAAAAAATTTACTTGTAATAAAATAATTGTTCTGCCATATTCTTTACCGACTCGCGCAACCAGAATGTTTGATCATAGTCTGTGCCAGGTTTGGTTAAAAGCATTCCAAATATTAGCTCGTTAAGTTCACTTTTTGTACGCATGTGACCTTCGGCCATGTCTCAATTCACTTAAAGAGTGCTCTTTCGTGCTCTCGCTCTCGCAAATATGTCAAGAGAGTGCTCTCTGCCCGTCTCAATTGTTCGCCGAGAGTACGAAAGAGCGAGAGCACGAAGTTGTATACTCGCTCTCTCGTGCTCTCTGGCGTATGCCATCTTGATGACAGCTATGGTTTGAAGTTACTGAAGAAACGTGCAACATATATTGCAAATATTTCAATATTTATACAAAAATAATTATTTCCAATAAGCAGTTACCTATGGCAAGAAATTCAGTAAACATTTTCGGCCGAAATATGCCACTAAATTCACAAAATATAACATTTTGGCATCGCCTATAAATAGCTATTCCTTCTTGAAATACGGAGCCAGTAAGTTTAAAAATTATTATTTGAATAGATCACAAATGTATTTAATATGTTTACAACTTGTATTAATACAATTTATGCACTTGTAACCTCTGCATCGTATGTTTACAAATACGAGAGAGCATCGTCCCAATTGGAGAGAATGAGAGCAACCAAGAGCTCTCTCTTGTTGTTAGGCGAGAGAGTACTCTCTCAACAGAGTACTCTTTGGATTGAGACACTGCCTTCGTTCGGCTGACCTTTCAAACCCAAACTTAGGATTATATACCGGATCTGAAACATTAAAATGAATTCGTAGTAAGTTATTAGCCTATCTCTCTGGAATTTAAATTATAATTACATAAACTCAAACCTATAAATAACTAAAACTTCACAATGTGTGTGAGCTACTAATAGGCCTATATTACTACTTCAAAATCAACTCAAGTGAAATAAATCTTCGTTGTTGACTACCAAATCTACAACCATGCACGTTCAAACAAGGGGTGAATTCCCTGAACTAACTTTTACGCAACTGCGGGTTCGCTAAATTTTTTCAGTTTTTAAGTCGGTGAAAAATTTTAATACACACAATAGTGCCTGGCGTGCGGTGGCTAACCGAAACAAGCAAGACTACGTTATAAATGTGATTGCCAATAAGAATGCGCTTTCAATATTTGTGGTGGCGTTTGAAATTATGGCATTTTTAAAGCTGAATAATTAGAAAATTACAATGTTCATGGAGCTATTGCTTTGCATTGTCTGCATTTAGTGCCAAAATAATTTGGAAGAATCAGGTAAATATTAAAAACTTTTTCTAGGAATTTTCCCTATTAAACTTAAATGCAACAACAAAAAATAAACTCAGCAGTGGATAGCCAAACCCGTAAAAAAATTTCCTGGCTTTTCCAGGTCAACTGCTCTTATTTCCCTGACCAACAAAATATCCATAAAATTAACCAGGTTGTATTATCGCAACAAAATTTTTAGGATAAATATTAAGAAACGTTACTCATTGTGCACCGGCCAAACTATTGATTTTAGGTATGTTATAAGTAATGCTACGTAAAAAATTTTTTGTTAGGTTAGGTTAAGTTAGGTAAATATTTTGTGTATGACTATACCTAATGTCTCAAAGCCCTATGTGAAATTTTTTGTTAGGTTGTCTAATTTAGGTTGGGAACCTAACCTCATCTAATTTAATGTTTGTAACCTAATACATATAACTTAAACATAACCTAATCCAACTTAAACTAACATAACCTAATACAACTTTAACTTAACCAAACAAAAAAATTACATAGGACTATAAGCAGTTCGGGATAAAGTGAGCACTCAAAAAAGCCCTGCTAAAGTTCTGTTATCAGCCAATTCGTAACTTTCCGAGCGTAACGGCTAAGACGGGACATGTTTAACTTCTCTGGACACGTCACTTGATGGTTGCGTGAGTAAGGTAAATTATATAGTCAGTATGAATCTATAAAGTTTAATAAAAATAAGTTTATTAATTATACAAAATACAATTACGTCCCTTTCGGTTGATTTTGTTTCTGTATAGTTGTATTTTAATAGGAAAATTCCTGGGACTATTTTGGGTATTTTCGCTGCCAACCACACAAGCCGTAAGACAGCTAAATGGAACATTATATGCAGAAACGGCTAGTGATATTTTTCAAAGGTTAAATTTTTAGTGTTCACTTCATCCCGAATGACCTATACTTATAACGTCTGTGGTAACATTTTTCACCAGTAAACTATATGTCTAAAATCAATAGTTTGGCCTGTACACTATGAGTAGTGATACTTAATATTTATCTTTTTTTGTGAAGCTGAACACTAGAGAACATAACTTCACCTTGCAGAAATTCTATCATATCTTCAATATTTACACAGCAACAAGTCCTGGGAATATTAAATACAAAAATTTTCACTTATGTAAATTCACTTTCCTCTTTTAATTAATAATGCTGTGGTTTAACGTTATATAGAGAAAAGCTCTCGATACCAGAATTAAAGCATTTAATAAGTGGTCTAAAAACAGATGTGTACTACCTGGTCACTACACCATCACTCTTTCAATCCCAAAAACATACTGTAATGTGTACCTGTTGTTTTTGCGAAGTTTTGTTTAATGATTCGTCGAAATAATCTACAACTTTCTTCCCCTCTAGCATTTAAGGGGGCGGTTCAAGAATTTGCTCCAAAAAAGGTACTTTTTGTTCGAAAATACCGAGAATGTTAATTAAGTTAAGAACAAATGAATTACTTATATAGGAAGTAGACAGTTCATAGATTTTTATGATGCATCATACATACCAGATTCACTCGCCCAAATTGTAAAAAAAAATTGTCTAAGTTTGACTGCATTAGTTCTACTAAGTGACACAGTGACACTATTTGACAGAATATGAGTGTAATTATGGTGCGAGGACTGAAATCTAAGTTTTAAACAGTAATTTTTACTCGCCTTTGTGAAATGAGTTAATGCTAGCTTTGTTATTCAATACAATATATTTGTATGATATTTTTTTTCCTATAGGTCAAATTACTAACGGTTGTAATTTTTTTTTTGTTGTATAGGATTAAGAAACTTATGAATTCTTATACAGAGGTTGTTATGTTGAGTTTACTCTTCAAATTCATATGTTGATAATGAACAAAAGCCTTACAGTTCTAGCGTGATGCGTAAAATATTGGAATGCAGCGCGCAATTAAAAATATCTAGTTGCAACGCCGTCAAGAGAGTGCATTATAAGCAGCTCACGTTGCTCGGGGACAGAGCGTGCGTACGCGGAGATGCCACGTCGCGTCCCCGTGCCGGCCCGCCTATATGCTATCTGCAGTAATGAGCAGCATATTACATTACACGTAAAGATACGGTGAGTGAGAAAACAACTTCCCATAGCAAAAAAATAAATAAGGCAGAAAGCGGTAACATTGTGTTGGCGAAAAAAGAATTTGCACAAGTAAACAAACAAGATCGAGTGGCATGTGTGTGTGTGTATATATACACAGTTTTAAACATACCTTGAATCAAAAACTATGCATAACATACAGTGTCTAAACAGTGTCCGTTTTTATATTAACTTTATTGTTTATTCTGCATAGCAATGAAATTTTTTCTAATGTTCGTAGGAATAAATTACCGTTAAATCAACCATGGTAATGTTTAAGATACAACAGGAATCTATTTGCTTCGACAATAATGTTCTGTTGATGTAATTTTTGGTTGGTTATACGAAATTAAGTTTTCATAAAATGACATATTTTATAATACATACTTTATATGTATAAACAAACACATAATTATCCAGGTTATTTGGTGTAGGAGAAAAGGGCGCGGTTGACGAGCTACAAAACGCAGGTTAAAATCTTTGTGCATGTAATTTTTCTTTCAATGTAATTACATGTTAATATTATTTGTGTAGCAGTTACTTTACAAAAACATAGTTTTCACGATTTCCTGGTCAGAACAAATAAATAATTAAAATCACATATTTTAGTGATTGTTCAAACACACGAAGCATGTTTGTTTGGTTTAACAATATCTGTATGATATTATGAGCCATGGGAAGAAGAAGAAGAAAAAAAAAGTTTTTGGAAAAACATACATTTGGTTACACGAATCGAAGTACACCATTTCGTCGCTTTAAAAAAATTTTTTGTTTGATTTTACAATATAGGCTAAGCTTACTTTGTCAAATGACCATAATTTTAAAAGATAGTATGATTATAGTTGTTAAATATTTTATGCTATGGTTCTGGAACAGCTCAACCGGTTCCTGTCACGACAAAAACATAAAATAACATTAACACTTCATGTTCCTTATTTTGGTAGTAATGTTCTTTTGAAAAATTTTGAATTTAGGGCCACACCTACGAAAATAGTTGATCAAATAGTACCAAACTTATACTCTGTCATAATACTTCCTTAGCAAGTTAATAAGTATAATAAAATGCAGTAATGTCAGCAATTTTGGAAGATAGCACCACCTGTAAAAATAAAGCATTTAAAACATCCATTGCATGTTTTTTTACTATTTTTAACTTTGCAGTGCATATTCATTATGTCTCGGAAAAATTTACTAATAGTACTTGTTTATAAGTTTAGGGAAAATAGGTTTATAAAGATTATATCGATCAATTCTTATTTTTTTCAGTGTAAAAACACAAAAAGCGAAAATCTATCGTGAGATGCATTTACGTACCGTATAAACAATTTAAACCCAATATTTATGTAATGTATACAATGCACTGAACACATAGCAGTGGATTTTGGGATGTTCGACATATTTTAAAATAAGATTTTCTATAACATGTGCCGGCCATAATTTACGATTTATCGCAAAATTCTAACATATTCACTTTATTGTTCGTTAGGAATCATATTCAAAAAAATTAACGCACTCGGTTCCAAAACATTTTTAGATTTTTTTCTTTTCAATTTTCAGTGCTGTGTGGCTTAGACGCATCCTCCATTAAAATAGTTACGCACTCATTAACAAACCTTCATGTAAAGCTAACAACATGTCTCGTGTGATACGAAACAGATAATTTTACATCAGCAAATCAAGTGTGATTCCTACATTGTTTCAGGCTGTGATAATCGGCGAAGAAACAGGAAAATTCTCAAGCCAATGTTTAATTGACAATTCATTTAAAAAACATATTTGTCCCTTAACATCCCTGAGAGCTCTAAGTTAGAAAAGTTCTGAAATATGTTTACGGGTATTTACGTATTCATCATCTTATTGTGAAAAGCAACTCCTTGACAGGTCCAAATGCAATAATGGATTCATAACAAAAATTTCATGCATTTCACCTTATTAAAGTTCAAATAAAAAAAAAATAAAAAAAAAGTTGTTACCGCCAGTCAAGGTTGTTTCATGGGCGCAACATTTAAGTGGAAACCTCGACGATAGCCCGTTGGGTTCAAGATATACAGACAATTAATTGAAAACATCCTTCACACCATTTCATTACTTTTCACCCTTTTAATAGTCAAATTTTGAAAAATCAATAAACCACATTTCAGAAGGTTAATGATACAGTGTGGCTTATGGACAGGGAAATAAGCTGGGACATAAATTTTGTAAAGGATAGGTTTGAGAAATAGTCTAAAGGGGAATGTGTAAGGACCTTGTGAAGTGAGTTTACGAAGATAATTTATGAAATGACAGCATTTATACCATGGAGGAGAATTGTTGCTGAGTGGAAAACATTACATTATGGATGGGACATAAAGGGATAAAAAAGCAACTGCGGCAGATGCATGTGAAATGGAGGAACAATGGGATGGAAATAACTACAGAAGGTATGAGGCAGATGGATAGAAAGCTAGAAAGAAATAATAGTGTCAGGGAAGAAATTATTACCTAGGAAATATTTAGGAGGGTAGAGAGGGAATTTCTGTTTATTATTTTACGAACATAAAAGAAGGGACAGAGGAATGCCAGTGTTGAAAGGTGCAGATGGGCAAGAAACAACTGATAAGGAAAAGGCTGCAGGCCCAGTGATTGGAGTTATGAATGTTGTGGGAGCCTCTTAGGAAGCTAACAATTAGAAAGTGAGATGTAGGAAAGGTAATAAAAGTGTTAAAGTGCAATAAGATGACCAGTCCAGATGGTATATGAAATAGTGCTCTATAAGTTTGGTAGGTGTTAGTTGTTCAGATATAATATTTCACAGATCTCTGGAGGACGGAAAGTTACCACAGGAATGGAAGAAAGTAGGGGTAGTCTGAATATTCAAGAAGTGGGAGGATAGGGGGAGGCCCGGCAGCTACAGACCTGTGAATCTTACATAAAATACTGGGAATGTATCGGAGAGACTGGTGGTCTAGTATGTAGTGCAGATTATGAGCGAGAACTGGTTGCAGTATTATCAACGTGGATTAAGGAAAGAATATTCAAGCGAGACACAGCTGGCTGGGCTTATAAAGGACATGGTACAAGCAGTTGCTGAGAGGAAGCAGATGTATGTTTGCTACTCTGACTTCTAGGCAGCATTCGATAAGGTACAACATGGGGTGTTAATGCTAAAAGTTGATACATTTCTGGTAGACAAAGTTTTAGTGAGATGAACTGGAAACTTTTTCAAAGGGCTGAGACAGAGGGAACAAGTGGGAGACACCTTATCGCAAAAGGGAGAGGTTATGTCCAGTATGCTACAGAGAAGTTTACTGGGGCCCTGGCTGTTTATAATAATGGCAGATTATTTGTGTGTGTATGTGTGTGTAAGTAGCAAAATCAGATTGTTTGCCAATGACTTGTGTTACATATGCAGAGATGTGTTGAATGTACTCCAATTTTTGACATACTCCATATCCCAAACTTTAGGGAGCAAACGGAGTGCACTAAAAAATAAATAAATAAATAAAAATGCTTGAAAGAATATGTTATAGGATGACATTGATAGGATACGATTGTGGACAGAAGTGAATAAAATGAAAATAAATCTGAAAAATACTAAGATCGCTAGGTTTAAAAGGAAGAAGTTTTGGAGTATGGACATACATATACATATGGGATGGGGGCAGGACTAGAGTAAACTTCAGAATATAAGTACCTAGGCATAATGATGAAAAGTGACAAAGTGGAGAAGACAGGGCAGAGGTTACAAGGTTTTGCAGTTGCAAACCCTAATGTGGGAAAGTGCCTTCCTAGTTTGTTGAAAGTATTTAGGAAATAATACTTTTGCAGTATTCTTTGCATGAATGTAAATTAATTTTGGACATACCAGTAATTATAATTATACTAAGCAACTGCCCTAAAATCAAATTATTTTTGCCTAGAGGGAGGGTAGGTTTCTTACAATGCCTTTTATACCAGGATATGCTCTCTTGAAAGTGTTTTCGCAACCCAAATCATTAACTCTGCACACATTTATGCCAGCTGTTTATGTACACTATATTTTCACTTAACTGTTGCAAAATTTCACCGTATTTATGACAAGTATGAGTGCATATTACTTTTGAGAATACAATAGTAACTGAACTTATAAACATAAACTACGGATTTCCTGTTGGTGTTATATAGGCTTACATATTTCTTTTGTACACACACATTAAATTTGTCTGGTGCATCTGAACACTTAATGCAGGGTTTTCATTCTCATTTACAAAAAACACTTTTCCCCCCATCTTGCTTTTAAATTACTTGTAACAGTTATACTGTATGTCAGAAAAATTGCACACTTCAAACTGAATTTTTCTAAAATTTGTGTACCAACATGTTACATTTTTTTTGTAAATTAAACTCTCAATAATTCAATGGTTATGCTTATAATTGGTTATTTGATAGCCTATATGTACATTAGTGATTTTTTTCCCTGTGGTATCGATGCTGACAAGACTTATTCGAGAAATGGTGCAACGTTCAGAGGATTTGTACAAGTAAATTTTTCAGTTACCTCGCATGTCACAAACATTTATACTATAGCGCATGCTCTGTACACGTAACTCAATTTTAATGTTAGATATTTTGGAACCATTAAAATAATAAAAAGTGGTAGGCATATTCACAGAGTAAACACAGTAAAAATGTGATAAAATTTCATAAAAAATTAATTAGGTATGCTTAAATTCCTGCAGCACTACAATTACTTAAAGTTCTTTCTATCATTACCAATTAAGGTACGCACCGCTTAGTGAAAAATGATAATTTTAAAATTCTGTAATTTTACAGACAATTTTTGGGAATTATGAAATGGACATAATAGAAATAAGAATTCTACTATCATGTGAATGGAAGAGTGAATTTTTTACATTCATAACAATTTGTGTCGAGAAATTCTGTATTACCTACATCATTTTAAGAGTAGATTTTTAAGTCATATGCTCTTGAACTGAGCAACCAGTGTTTGTTCGTACTTTTTTTATGTATCTGTAGTAAATCACTATTCAATCAATATTTAAACTGCATATTGCAGAAAGGCAAATGTCCAAAATTTTCACATTTACTTTTTAAGGGCAACTTTGGTTGTGAATAGGTTAACGGATCATGTACCACAGAAGGGAAATATGTCTGCACGATAACAGAGGTATACCTGGCAATGCCTTCAATTGTCTGTGAACTGCAGATAGAAAACAAGATCGGGACAAGTTCCCGTTACGAAAAACGGGCATGTTTCTTTCTGCAGCATCCGGTTCATTTGTAACATGTCACAGTAAGGGTATATTGTTTACAGTCTCGCGTTAACTCTGAGTTCCTGATGTGTAACTTATGCAGTTTTCACATGTAAAGATATATTACATGAAGGGAGATAGCACGTTGATGCATATACCAGCTGTATTAAGGGCGTGGTACCAGCAATTTACATCACCATGTTTTAATTTTTTTTTATTTGTACCAGATATTTTTTTCTTATTTTAGACACATGACTAAGTTTGGCACTTACGAAATTTTTTAATCTCTCACAGTTTTCGCGTAATGGCTTGTTAAAGTCAAAATTTGCATATTTCTGTTTTAAGGACTATACTACAACTAACAGACAGACAGAGAAGAAAAGAAGAAAAAGAAAAAAAGAAAAATAATAAAAAAAAAAAAAAATAAATACATTGCGCCACGTTAATAAAAAGAAAGAATAAATTTTTTTGTATTTAAATCAAAATGCTAAAATTTAAAATAAAAATTTGAAAGAAAAAAAAAAAAAAAAAAAAAAAAAAAAAAAAAAAAAAAAAAAAAATCAATAATTTATTTAAAAATACAAAAATATTTAATTTTGTCATTTGACATAGCTAAATTTGTAGCCTACAACATTGTTATTCACTGCGAATTTTTTCAACGTGGTGAGTTGGTTTAAGTGTCATCCTTAAAACGGAAACATACGAATTTTGGCTTTAACGAGCCATTACGAAAAAGCTATAAAAAAATTTTTATAATAGAAAAATTGAGTCACATTTTGTGTTTAAAACAAGAAAAATTAACTGATACATACATATAAAAAAACATGGCGATGAAAATGGCTGTGCAATGCACCCTTAACGTTTTACATCAAAACTTGTTTGCTACTATGTTAGTGTAGTGTAGTGTAGTCATCGTTGAAATCGTACCAGCTCTCTCAGGGCGTACATGAATATAAACTATTCCACATGGATTAGAGACATTGGTTTATACAACCACTTGTAGTCCTTGAGACATTGTAATTAGTTTGTATTTTAGCTTAATATTTAACAATGGTAAACATGATGATACAAGACTAAACATCAGATAATTACTAATTCTAATCGAAGCGACATAATGGAGCATTTATATTTTACCTTCTCTCGGGGCGTACAGGTATGTAAACAAAGCCATATTGGATTTTCGACATTGGATTAAACAACTGTTTATATTTCACGAAATAATATAATTGGTTGGTATCTTATTTCCATATTTATAAATGGTAAATGTGACATTATTTAAGTTTGAATTTCCTCACGGGTAATAAAGTAAAGCCTATTAAACTTCAAGGTAACCAAATGTCTGCGACCTCCGACTCCATAGAAATCCAAAGAGAAAACGAGTACGATAAAAATCATGTCTTGTTGCTTCTGTTACTACTAGTTTATTCTGTGGCAGTACGGTAGTAGCTAAATTGTTAGTGGATGAATCACCAGAATATGGGAAAAGATTGAACCTTACAAATAAAATAAAAAAAATAAGTAGGCTGAGAATAAATGAAGAAATCCTATCTAATATCTAAAGTGATGCAGTATTACCTCAGAAATGATATAAACAGAACTGGGCCAAGAAAAAAGGACAAATGCACTGTTAAGAATGCTCAGTCTGGCAAGAAAGATGTACAGAAACATACCATAATGATGACCATTGCTTAAGTCAATGAAGAGTTCGTGAAGGGAAATCCGGATTGTGTGATAAAGAAATCCAAATTATTTGAGCTTCGACCAACGCTTGTTTTTCCAGTTTCCTCTATGACTCATAACACATGTGTGTGAGGTTACAATGCAAACATGCAATTTTTGGTGGAATGTGTAGGAACAGAAATATATGTGTTTCCACTTAAGTAAACATGATTTACTAGCAATTCTCGTCTGTGATATTGAAAGTTTCGAACGCATGTCAAATAAATTTGAGGAAAGCAAGTTGACGCGTAATTCCGTCCGAGACATTATTAGTAAATATGATGAAGAAACTTTGGATAATGAAATTAAATGGAAGCAGTGGAAAGATGTGGAAGGACATCCCCAAATTGTTCCAGAAACTGGAAGAGTATCAGACTGTGTGAAGAAAATACAGATGCAGATGACAGCATTCAAGCTACATCAGTATGTGAAAACAAAACAGTCAAGACACTTTGAAGATGCAAAGAAAAACTTCTCAACTCAAGACGCAGAGATCCAGATTGATTTTGCAGAAAATTACACTGCTGTGAGTCAAGACGAAATTCAAAGTGCTCACTGGAGCCAACGACAAACCACCATTTACACTGCTGTTGTTTGGTTAAAATGTGGAAAGACCTGACTGCTGACTGGAATTATTTTATCACGTTCCATGGCAAAGAGGCTGCGGACGGTGTTGGAGGAACTTTGAAAAGAACTGCTTGGTGTAAGGTAAAATCTCGACAAGTGATTATAAATTCACATTGTGAAGTCTTTCTGTATGCTGAGCATAATGTAAATGGTGTAACAATGCTCTTCACATCTGCAGTAAATATCATTGACGCTCCTCGATGAACACTGAAAAAAAAAGTACAGCCAATTCCACACCTACATAAAGGTGTGGTGGAAGTATCTCCAACCTCTGAACAAAACAATTTGACTAAAGTTGTGTTACAATGCCTTGAAGCAAAAGATAAAGATGGTGTAGAAGATAAAGATAGTGTTGACGATGGTGAAGAAGACGGTGAAGCTGTTCTTCAAAACAAAGTAAAGTTCACTTCTGAACCTGGAAACTTAGTAATTGTTTCTTTAACAACCGCAGGAAATGTTAGCAGGAAACAAGACTAGTTTATTGTCATAATGGAATATGAGAATGAAAGTAATAAAGTTTTTTCAAGTACATGCACCCCAGTGGGAAGAATTGAGTATGATCAGCAAATGAGGACACTTCTTGAGAAGACATTTCAGTGATATTGAAGAATGTCAATACACCTACACTACTTAGAAGGGGTTTTTCACACAGAATATTTTCGCTTGCTGGGGTTTCTCGGGTTATGAGGGGAGGTAACGGGAGTGACATCTCTCCAATTAATTCTACCCCCACCTAAACTATCACCAGACAAGCCACACTCCCCTTCCAGTCTAGTTAGTCAGGCCTGACCATAGTATGCATATTACCCGTTAGTGAACGGATTCATGGTTTCAACCTGTGGTCGTCTCAGCTAGGGTTCGTGAGTCTTACCCCGCTGACACGTCCAGCGTACAATAATAGCAGTTTTATTTGCTTCCGCTTGTGCACGGCACAACTCTCATTTCACACTTGTTCAATTTATTTATCTCACAAATTCAGCCTATATAAATATGTAAATAAATACAAATACAAATATATATACATATATACATACATACACACACACATACACACACACACACACACACACAATGAAAATTAAAAATTATTTTAAATCTCTGAAATTCGATTGAAAAAGAAATGGTATTGTTCAATCTGTAAAGAAACCAAAATATTTAAGACTTAAAATTAACACCTTCAATTGTGGGTAGTAGCCAAAATAATTCTGTATTTCAAAAAATAACAATAACAATATGCCTGCAACAATTTATGTAATTTTGTAATTTATACAAAACTAAGTAAATTATAGGCACCTAGGTTGTGGCAATATCTCATTTTGACTTGGTCCAGACAGTCTGGCAAAGCGTGATGCAGGGAGTACATGCCACCGACTATTAATGTTGTATCACAATTTTATCTACTCTTTACTGCACAAATTTTAGCATAGTACGGAATAGGCTGTAAAATAACACACTAACGAAGAATCTCTTCCTTCACATTAATAGAGTACACATTTAAAATACCATAACAGGCGGTGTTGGGCCAGTTGCTAGAGCACTCGCCACCCACCACGGTGATCCGGGTTCGATTCCTGGTGAGGTCGGTCCCCTGAATTTCACATACGGGAATCATACCAGACAATGCCGCTGCTCGGCAGGTTTTCTTGGGGGATTTCCAGTTTCCCCAGCTCTTCATTCCGGCGCTGCTCCACACTCACCTCGTGTCACCCCTCACCAGCGCTAAAGACTTTGATTTTGAATGCTGACCAAAATCTCTTCATTTCACAGTAGCATAACATGTTCAATTTAGAATTTAGATTGATTCAAACTAATACTGGCAAACATTAAATTTTCGACACACCTAGCTAACCTAATAGTAAAAATAATATTTTAAAAAAGTTATGAATCACTGTTATATAAATGAAGATGAATTTCGTTATTTGAAATTAGATAAAAAATAAGAAGAATACAAGCCATTATTTGGAATTAGACATTTGCATTTAATACGTGAAAAATATAGTAATAACTGACAAATGCATCATAAATTTATTAAGAATAATAACGCACACTAACATTTTCATTACATTTTGTACAAGAACATAAAACTGTTTGTAATGTGTGTGACTATAGTATAACCAAAATTTTGACGAAACAGCTGTTGAACTCATCGAAAGTACAAAGTTTATGATAAAAATAATTATAAAATATATTTAAACAAGTCTGGTTAAAGGAATTAACTTCTTACAACACAATCTACACCTTGATAAATAAGAAATAGGCATGGGTTTGCTAATGGTATAAAATACAATATCTTATCAATTCTCTAACTATAACAAACTTTTTGAATAAAAGTGTCCACAATCAATAATCGGTCACCTTATATTTCACAGAATCCCTATTCAGTACCCGAAAGACCACACTTGAATTTCCGCAGGAATTGTGCCTTTATGTCGCTGGCCGGAAGGTTTAAAGTGATGCAGTATTACCTCAGTGATGATATATGCAGAACTGGGCCAGGAAAAAAGGACAAATGCACTGTTAAAATGCTCAGTCTGGCAAGAAAGACGTACAGAAACATACCATAATGATGACCATTGCTGAAGTCTACGAAGAGTTTGTGAAGGAATATCCAGATTGTGTGATAAAGAAATCCAAATTTTTTGAGCTTCGACCAACGCTTGTTTTTCCAGTTTCCTCTATGACTCATAACACATGTGTGTGAGGTTACAATGCAAACATGCAGTTTTTGGTGGAATGTGTAGGAACAGAAATATATGTGTTTCCTCTTAAGTAAACATGATTTACTAGCCATTCTCGTCTGTGATATTGAAAGTTTTGAATGCATGTCAAATAAATTTTAGGAAAGCAAGTCGACGTGTAATTCCGTCCGAGACATTATTAGTACATATGATGAAGAAACTTTGAATAATGAAATTAAATGGAAGCAGTGGAAAGATGTGAAAGGACGTCCCCAATTTTTTTCAGAATTTTTGGAGAAATGCCTGAGGAAGGAGACTTTTTTAATTTTGAAATCTTGCAGCAATTTATGTTCTCTAATGAATATTAATTTTTTTGAATAATTTTAGAATATTTTTCAAATAGTGGTTCTTCAAATTTTGGTATACATTTGCCAGTGCATAAGCTTGCAGTTACAAGGCGATACAGAAATGCACTTTGCTTTATTAATTTAAGCATTCAAATTTAGCAATTTTTACTTTGATACCCTTGTTTTTGTTACGTTGTACCTGTTCTCAGAGCAATAAACTGTTTTTTTCTCAATTTTCTTCTTTTATAAACAAGTGTTTATTACAGACGGCACTGCTGATCTAGATTACTTCTTCCCTACATGTATAAAGATAAAAAGAAAAAGTACTTTTCTGTAATATTTTAAGAAGAATTTAACTACAGAAATTTTAAAGCTAAATTAATATGTAACAAATAATCACAATACTTACTACGAAAAATTAGATCTTTGTTTGTAGGAAACTATGGTAAAATTACGGGCAGGGTCGTAGAAGAACAGGTCTGGACACTCGCCTATCTACCAATGTATTTTGCTTGACCCCCTTGTTGTTTGGGTGTAGTTTGTCAAGTTACCGAGAATGTTGTACTTTTTGGTGCTGTAATCCAGGCGATCGGACTCAAACCCCACCCATTTTTTTCCACTGTTTACATTATAAAGTAAATAAAGATTTCCGGAGCCATGATTTAAAACTGTGAGCGAAGGAAGTATTTCATAAATTGATAAAAAACACACTTTGATAAATTGTTTATCTTGGTGGGAGGGAAGTGAGCGGAGTTTTAGCTCGATCGCCCGGATTACAGCGCCAAAAATGTATAGCATTATCGGTAACTTGGTGAACTGCAGCCAAACAAGTCAAGTTTCCACGCGAGTGTCCAGACCTGTTCTTCAAAGACTTTGATAACGGGTTAACATACTGTGTTTCACATCTGGAAACATTCATAGAATAGCTGCATATAAATTATGAACATGTTCAACCGGCTAATTACATAATCAAATAAAAGTAGGCCTATCAGCGTTATATATATATATATATATATATATTTATACAGTGGAATCTCACTATAACAACAACTGTAAATGGCAACAAAAACTGTCTTTATAGCGGGTTGTTGTTACATCCAAATAATTTTACATGTATTATGGAGAGATGGTGCATTATAAAGCTGTTGTTATAGGACAGATAATGTTATAAA
Organism: Medauroidea extradentata; assembly: GCA_003012365.1. Lineage (NCBI taxonomy): Eukaryota > Metazoa > Arthropoda > Insecta > Phasmatodea > Phasmatidae > Medauroidea > Medauroidea extradentata. Next base: position 18,229 of record PNEQ01056570.1, read on the forward strand.
CCATACTCTTTATAACGAGATTTCACTGTGTGTATATATATATATATATATATATATATATATATATATATATATTTATTTGCTTACTTACAAAAATGTTTACAAGGTCACAATACTATTGATGTATAAAGTTCTAGCAAGAAACGCCATAATTTCATCCCAACGAAAACCTTGGATCTGCACTTTCGTCACGTTAAATCCCAAATTGCAGACTACACAAACAGCTGAAAATAATGTGTCCCCACATTTTCGCCATTTTAATTTGTGTTCCCACTCTCTGCGACATCAGTAAGGTTTCACAATATTTTTTGTTTCTTAACTTAAGGAAAATAATAACTATTAACTTCCCCGTAGCAAACATTTTACGTCAATATACGGCACGGCGTTAAATGTAAACAAACAGCGTTAAACACTTTATCATAGATGTATGCACGGTAAATAGGTAGAATTCAAACTTTTGCTGCTGCGATCGTGGCGATCACTGTCTTAGGACGGCGACGTGACCACCACTGCCGCCATAATGTGTATATTGAGATAATCCGTTAGCACGTATCGCTACACTTCGAGTGCCAAGTATTCTAAAATGAGTATCTGCACGAATGTCTATGGCCATGAATGTGACGCCACTTGTGAATATGCAAATATTTATGTTGAAAACATACATGAATGTCAATTCTTTCCGGTATAGCCTATTTACTTTAACCTTTAAAAACATCTGCGAACATGGGAAAATCCTTCAAATTATGTTATGCTTGTAAGTAGAAATAGCCTTGTTATCCGCTCATATAATTTAAAGAAATTGTTCAGAATTCACTATTTGAAATTGTTCGAATACTTCAAAATTTGGGAATCTGGTGCTGGTTTTTCGAATACGAATAGTACAGATTTACTAGTCGAAAAATATTCAGAACATTCGCACACCCCTAGTAACGACCTACATCAGTTAACTGAAATTGTTATAAATCTTTTGGTTTTTAAACTATTAGGTTCATTTAGGTGTCAAATTAAAGAAAATTTTCAGCTCTTTTCAAGTATACGTATATAAAGAAAACGTGCAAGAAAATAAAATTCAAAAAATTCATTTGCATTCAATACAAAATTTGCTATTACTCTTTTAAATTACAAATATAACACCTTTGAAACTTCTTCTCTACAATCATCTTACCACATATTAAATGTAGTAAAAAAATTAAGAGGGTGTTTTTTATTGTTTTTGAAAAAAATAATAATATACCATGTTGTACCAGTATTTATGAATTTGCAGGAAGCATTAAAATAATTTCAACATAAAAAAGTACAAGACTGAAAACAACAGGTTAGCATAAAATAATTACATTAGTTAGTTTCCTGTCTAATGAAAACTATCTACTTATGTTAACAAAACAAATACACAGTGCAAGTGATATAGTCTTAACACTACAATATGATCACAAAAGTTTTTGCACTAATTACGACAATTATAAAAAAAGTTAATCAAGTGCAAGTGACTCTATACATAATGACATCTATACAGCTTTTTGCAATATCCAAGGCCTGAATAAAAACATTATACATGTGATTTACCAGTGTAAGTGATACATTACATATTTTAACTACTTCTTGTTGTCAAATTAATGTAAATACTATACTTCATAACTTTGACTAACTACTTCATTAATGTCGTGTTGAGTTTTACTCTCAACAACGTTAAGTGTGAACTGATAGACTTGTTAGAGAAGGAACAAACAGGTATTTCTCTAACAAGGATTTCAAATGGTATCCAACAAAAGTCTTCATTATGTGGCCAGAAGTATGTCCCTGAAGGTCCATTAGGATGCATGAATTGAAGTCTAGCATCTCTGTCATTGTCACTTACATTAACTTCTTTCCATATCCTCCCCTTTTTATTGTAAATAACAGCATAAAACTTTTCAGGCATTATACTGATAAGCTCTTCTTTTTCCAGACGCCCAACAGACACCTACGAAGAAATGTCAGAATTTGAAACACGCTTTACAAGCAAGGTTGATTTGTTAAGGGGTTTAAAATAATGATTCTCTCTTGTTCCTGGAACTGAAGCAGCATTGTTGTAGTGCTCGTGTAGAAAATTTCTGTTTGCGGTAACTTTTGATGATGGTATGAAAAACACCTTAATACCTTTGATGTTTTACTCCGCAAATTTGAATAAATCTACAGCACTAAGCATAAGTCCTTCAGTTGTTTTTTGTAAACTGGTTCTAGCTGCTAACCTTTTTACAGTTGCATCCACACCATCACACATTTTTTCCATGACTAGTAGCAAATAAATGTCATTCAGCTGTAAGTTTGTAATTATCCTCATGATGGCATAAGTTTATTAAGTTTTTTGTAATTTTTGTATTGAGCAGAGCTACCATCAATGAAGTAAACAACATGTTCAATGTGCGGTAGTTCCAACTGGATGTGTTGCCAATGTTTTTTGAAAGGCAAAAAATGTTGTAGTATTGTATTTGAGACAGTCACTAATGATACAAAATGACTTTATGAGAATTTCTCCTTAACTGTTGTAATAAATCACAAATGGATGCAAAGTTACTTGGTCGGATGTTCTGCCAGTGGAATCCCTGAGCAGCATCTTGGAGTATACATGTATAATTTCTGCAAAATCTGCAAGAATCAAGCAAGTTTTGAGACCTTGCTGTGAAAAGATATCTAGCAAGAGCTTCCAACTTCACTACCATCATTCCTATAAAGTCATCCACTGAGTTTACCAAAGTTTTCAGTGTTGATCATTCCATACACAACAAAATATTCCATTTGCATGATATATTCATGGAGCATGGATGTATTTGGGCAGTTAAAACAACAGCGCAGGATACACGCTTCAGAGAGGATAAGTTGCGTACTAGTTTTCGGAGGAGTTCTTGGTATGGTATACTAAGACCAACACTTTGCACCATAAGTTTGACATTTTTATGATGTGTGCAGACGCACACAGAATGAATGCCACGGCTGTTTACAGTTACACATTCTTTTGGGCGTAATTCACAAAACTTTGTTCTCCCTAATTTATCATCAGGATATTTTGCCTTGTATTCAAAATATAGATCTTTTGAGTTGTGCAACATCAATATTTTACATTTTAACACAAGTTTTCCTTTTTAACTTGGAACAGACACACAATCCTTTACATTTGGTGAAATTCTACTCATGTCATCGTCATAATAAAACTCTTTTACTCTTTTGGTTGTGGCTTCACTAATGGGATGTCCTTTCCTTTTATCTGGTGTTCTTAAAACTCCATCCTCCTGTAAAACCTTCCAGGCTTTTTTTTACCAAATATTCTGCTGCTCCAAAATAATCAACAGTTTTTCTTATACTCCACGATTCTGGAACCAGTGTCAGTATCTGGACTTTCTTAATTATATAACTGACTACATATATTTCCTTCAATTTTTCCATTAGTGTACGTATTACAATTAGTACAAGTCTTACTATATTTATTTGCCTGTGCTGTGAAACTTTCATGTACCTGCTGTGCTTTATTCTTTAAGTATGAAGTTAGCTTGTTTATCCTTTTTTTTACCTTGATTGGTGAACAGTTCATCATCCTGCAGCTGTTGTTGAGTTTCTCTGTGGTAAAACAATTATCTCGTTCATAATAACACTCTGTATGAGTTACTTTCATTTTCTTGCTCTGTTTAAATAACTTTTGCTTCTTAGAACCACTAATTTTCGGTAGGATATACGGAGTTTTTTACCTGGTACATGATCAACGCTCATGATATTTCTTGTAAAATGAAAAAGAAATAGTCGTGAGGCCTTTATGTACATTCATTCGTCTTATGTTTAGTAAAAGGGTCACTACACACTTTTTGAAGAATTTTAAAATTTTACAGGAAATTACGCCTGTGATATAAACACACATGTTGAACATTGGAGCATTTAGTTCTTATCTCTGAAAGTTCTCTATCTGATTCAGTAAGTTCTGTTGTACAACCATTGGATTTACAACAATTTTCTTGTCGGTGATGTCCCACACAACATTCCATTTTCAAAAACTAACGCAAAATTAACTGAACATTATTCAACACACATCAAACTTGAAGAGCCACTGAAAAACTACAAACTCATAACTGTGTTTATGAGATACCCTGCGAATGTGGTTATATGTATATTGGAGAAACTGGCAGAGCTCTTTCAACACGTATCAAAGAACATAAAAACAAATGCAAGAAAGGTGAAACCCAAAAATCTAGACTAGCCGAACATGCATGGGAAAATAGCCACAAAATTCTTTGAGAAGACTCGAAAGCACTTGCATAGGAAATTGACAAAATTAAAAGAAAAATCAAAGAATCTGCCTTTATTATTAGCAATAGCAATATTTTCAGTCAACAGAGTAATGAATTAAAAATATGTGGATCCCATTGATTAAGAGAGAAACAACTTTACAGCACAAAACAAAAACACTTGGACGATAGCCATAAATGTTTACATTATTTTATTGTTTCCTCTGTGAATTTAAAACATTGTATTTTAAATGCCAACTGTATTCCACACGTGAAAATAAATTCACAAGTTGCACAAGATGATTATTTGCATATTATTACAGACAAAATCGCTCGTAAATTAAATAAAACAATACTGCCAACCTACTAGTTCAACCAACATTACAGCACAAAATTTAATCTCTTTTTCAGCTTTGTCGCGCACGAAACGCGAATAAATAGAAATATTTTCTATCAGGAAACAGCGTCGCGCGGGCGAATTTCTCAGCGTTGACGCCATGGAGATCTCGACGCCGATTGGCTGACGTGATGTTTTATTCGCGACGCGCCCATCGCATCGCGGCCGTCGCTCTTTTGTGATCCCAGCATAAATGATAAATATCGATATTCATCATTGACATACGTTATTTAGAACTGTGTTGTTTGTTGTATTATAAAAAAAAACCTACAAGTCTACTAATTAAACAATCTTTTACATCAAATATGCCACATTGACAGTTATGTGAGATAAAAAAAAGTAAATATTGTACATGCTGTAAATTAATAAAGAAGGTATAATGCAACCATGAGCAATAATTTGCCAGTGGCAGATGACCGGTGGACACGAGAATGTAATATCTAAAATAATTATTTAAAAGCCATCAATTATTGTTAACGAAGGAGTTTTGTCAAGCCCTAATTGTGAACTGTATGGTCGTCTGAAACGTGCTACACTTGTGAAATGACAGAAGTAATTTGTATCGAAGAACAGTAATGTTAGTCACGTTATACTTTACATATGTAAAAAATTTGCACTGATATGAAATGAAGGTGATAAAAGTACATTGTACAATGTAATGATCTGATATGAAACAGAGATTATTGTATTTCAGTCTTTACAAGAGTACAAAAATAGTAGTAATAGTAATGAGAAAAGAATGTAATAAACCTTCAATAATACATTGGCGCATAATAAGTAGTTATGTTATATCAACTGTTCAAAGTTGGCCCCATTAGCAGCAAAACACATTACAAGACGTTGCACCAAACCTCCCTGGACATTCACCAGCATTTCCTGGCTTACTGCAACCACACCAGCATGAATGCGGCCTATTAACTGGAACATGTCTTCAGGTTGGTTGTCTTCATACACTACACATTTCAGATGGCCCCATAAAAAAAAAGTCAAGAGGATTTAAATCCGGAGATCTGGCTGGATATCGTACGGGTCCATCGCGGCCAAGTGGTAACTTTTCGACGTGTGTATAAATGGGGCAGTGGCCGTAGAATGGCTACAGAGTTCACCTCTCTTAAAGACCGTTCATGTGTATTTAGGGTTGGGGTTACTCGAATGTTCACATGAAAGTGTCGTGCATGTAAGATGCTAATAGAAGAGGAGGGTATTATTTTCGGTGGTCTCCCACTTCCCACTACAGTACAGGAAATGCTCCGTATCCAAATTCTACCCCGCACCTGCTCTTTCTTACGACTTCATAGTTAAGGCGGTCGCCTGACGAAGGGTACGTTTGTGTGTGAGGCGTAGATCGATGAGACACTATGAGCGACGCTTATTTGTAACTGAATTTTTTAACACAACAAATTCCGTGGTTCGAACGAACTTAAGGTAAAAGAATACATATTGAACGATTATCGATAGTTATCATTTACGCCTCACAAATATCCTTTATTTTAATCACGTGATCATTGCCACATTACCTCCACATGTGTAACGGGAATATGACAATTAATGTATGTGAATGTTATACTGTCCCATCGTAAGAGTAAGATGCTATTAGTGTGATGTTGTAGCACTTACGGCCTAGAAAATTTATTAATTTAACAGCGATGACTGGCCGTACAATTATTTGGTTATTTTATACACATAGTACAAATACGTCTGTCACAAGTAAATCTTACAAAAAAAAATGGACTGACCGGGATTTGAACCCACACCCAGCAGTAGTAGTCTGGTATCTGTGGAACACTGTGGCGCGCAAGAGGGGACTAACTCTTATCTCCGTGCAGTGTTGCCACACAGCGTGCGGAAAAATTCGTCGTACAACATTTTGCTACCTACATTTTCGTCATCAAATTACCCCAGGATTCGCGTGGTGTGCTTATTATGCGGCAGTTTCTGGACATATATATATATATGTACATATACTAATTAATTTGCAATTGGGCAACTGCCCGGTGGCAAGCTGCAATCTCTTCCTCAATCACCCTCCAGTACCCTCAACTATCCAACCCCGAACTCTTTAACACCAGCTCTCCGACTTAAACAGCAATGAATGACTACTCACTCTTTACTGCTCATCACCTGGAGCTATTCCCTCTTCCTCTGTACGTTACCTTAGTTAACAGGCAGCCTAATTTACACCAGCCTTTTCATGCTTCTATTTCCTTCAACGAGTTCCATCTCTGTTCCTTTTAACATCACAGATGGCCGAAAGTTCCCTTCGTCGTCACCTGCCTACCCTTGGCTTCTCAATTCTTTCATTCACTTAGCTGCCCATCTTTGTGCCTTCTCTAGCTCCCGCACTTCCAATTTCAAGTACAGGTTTCACTCTGCTAAGTAGAAAAATTGATCAGGATGTAGAGAGTTGTAAATGGAGAGGGAGAATGTGGAGGGTTAAATTGTCACCTTATTAAGGGAGTCAGGGGAAGAGGACACAACAGTGAAAATATTCTAAGAGTGTGGAAGAGAACTGAGTGGGGGAAGCAATCTATGATTATGAGGTTAAGGAAGGAACAAAATATTTTGCAAGATGACTTGGTGACTATGAGGGGAGATGGAAGGTTAAGGGTTTAGTAAAGATGATCTAGAGAAGAGGGAAGGAGTGATCTTATCACAGGGTCTCACTGAGTGTGTTTTTTATTATTTAACAAATTTAATAAATAATTGTTTAAAACATTAAGGCACTATTAGTTATAAAGGAATCTACTCTTGCATTGGTAAGTTACCTACAAATATTTTCTTTCATTCTCAACTGGCCAAAATTGCATCACAAATGGAATACCAGTTAACTTACCGGTATGTATGTGTGCCGCCCTATACATTATTATAATTTTACATGTCTTTTATTCTCTGGAGGGTCAAAGAAATAATTGCAATAATTAAAAATATAAAAAAAAGTTTATCCTCGCAATTGTACTACTGTCCAGTGGAGTCTTCCACGTCTTTACATAGGCCTACTAGCCTTCCTAAAGCACCGAGCCCAGCCCCTCTCACTGCAACTGATTCATCATGCAAAAAATTCCAGTCCCTTACCGTCCTAACAAGCATAGACTTGTCTACCCTCTCCGTTCTAATCTACAGCGATAAGTATAATACAGTCAATTCACTTACTAACTTATTAAAATCTTAAACACAGGTACAGCCAGTTTATGCCTCAAATTTAGGTACTAGTTATTGTAAACTAAAATTTACATTTGGCGTGTGCAAGCTATACCTAGCATTGAGCAACCTTAGAGATTTTTTAAAAACCACAATATATTAAAGATTGTACGTACCTATCCAAACAGTGAACATTAAATACAAATACTCACACAAGCACCAACTAAAAGTCACAAACTATCCAAACTATCAAGAAACCCTCCACTTTCTTTTGTTTTGATTGTTGGTCTCTCGAGTGAGCTGGCCGATGTTTTGTTTTTCTTATCGATACATGACTACCAACCAACAAGGACCGTGCTAGCAACATACTAACATCAATAATTTTTAAACATACACACATAAAAGCATTCTTAAACCCTCTAGTGTACACGACAACAAACTGACTCACGCGTTTTAAACGTTATTTTATTTGTCACTAGTTTCATGATACAGTAATTTGTTTTGTGCTGACGTAAACAATTTCAAATTTTGAACTTTTTTGGCGCGTTTGACCGTTAACAAAACAGTTGATATTTGCTTGTTGTTGGTAGGTGATGGAGAGACAGTTTTGAACTGAAGAAACGTTTGGATAACATAAATTGAAACGTTTGGATGTTGCATATTCGGAAAAAGTAAGTTGTATTAGCGGTAGAAATTGTAGTCAACGTTTAATTACTGTATTTTTAGTTAATAAAGCGGGGTCTGGAACCGTAATACCGAGTTAATTTTTTTTTATCAATATGGCTGTTTAACCGTAAAGTACCGCGAAAAGGAAATTATTGCGTTTACTGTAATTTTTGTTACAGGTGAGAGATGGCTGCATCGAAACGTGTGTATGGTTATTTGAAAGTACTTAAGAGTGACGGCGGAGATGGTTCGTGCTTTCCGTTAATGTACAGCAGTATTCTGGGCAGTGGCGGGAGTTGCGATATACGTATTCACGCATCTGGAGTTGAAGACGAACATTGTTCTGTTTCACCGACAGAATTAGGACGCGTAAGTATTAGAGAGATGGCTTGGTAATTAGGTAGCTATTTCCTGGCATCACCACTTCTTTTATATTTTTTCTTTGCGTTTATGCTATACCGTATCCCAGTTGACTGCTCCGAGGGCGCACCGTGTGCGTATCGAAAACTAAAATTATGCAATATTTACGAGGTTGCCCGTTAAGAGTGCGTAGGCCTGATGTTGATGTACCAATAACCGAAGTAGTGCGAACTCATTTGCGACCGGAAATTATTTAACGTCTGGTACCACGGCCAAAATTCAAGTCTGCGAAATTTGAGAGTGCATCTTTTTGGTAAATATCAAGTTTAGCTACTCATGCGAAAACTAAGGGAAAAAATATTCCAAAAATGTAATATTTACGATTAATTACATTAAATAATAACAGAAATTAGTAGTCGCGGATAATAATTATGCCTACATTCTACCAAATCGCTCGTGAGGAGGGCTGTGAATATCAGGGAAATTGTCGGGTAAAAATACGCAAAATAAGTATAATAATTACCTGAAATACACTATTCACGATTAATTTTAGATAAATAGAACAAGAATAAACATGCACAAGTACCAGAAAAGCCTACTTTATAAAAACTTGATAGGCCTAGTGGGGAGAGCTAAAGATCATGGAAATTGTGGTGTTAAAATATGTAAATTAATATTAAACTGCTGAATTGTACTAGCCTATTTATGGCAGTGAAATACAACTGAAATAAACAGTCACTGGTAATATAAATGCCTGTATTTAAAAAAATCTACAGTGTTAAAAGGATGTTAAAATCTGAGAAATTCAAAGTTAAAATAATTAGGAGGGCTAAAGATCAGTGTAATTGTGGTGTAAAAATACGTAAATTAATAATAAATGGCTTAACTATACTATTTAAGATTAATTTCAGTGAAATACAACTGAAATAAACTGTGAACATTAATAAAAAGTCTGTAATTTAAAAAAATCTATGGCGTTAGGAAAGGGATGTTAAAATATCGGAAATCGCGAACTCACAATATTAATAAGTAACTTATGTAAATACACAAAAAACAAAAGCTATTTTAAGACAATGGCGTGATAGGCAGCTAGGCTACTAATTACAATTAAAACAGAAAGAGTTGTGCACAAGTACGCACAGGATGGTACTTGCAGATAGAAACACACACACATAGGACGAACACGTTTCTCCGCGGACGCGCGGTCACAACGTTTCGCAGACTACATCTGCTTCATCAGGTGAGTGGAGGCACACTGAAGTCTACTGTCCAGCGGTGGTTGGTAATCAGTGCACCTAGTGGCCAGAGGGCAAACTAAGGTGTGGCTGGAAGTTAGAAATGAGGGTTTTGTTATTTGAGGTTAAGACCAGGTGGGAAAATTTGACGGTTTGTGGTACAAATGACCGTTACAGGTAAGAGTGCTTCGCGGCGTAATAGTACTGTATGTAGTGTATGTTTTAAGGACGTTTTACAGTATGCAACTCTCGTGGATAGTGTGTATTAGTTAAATTTTGCTGATTTTGTGACAACAGCAACTAATACGTTTTGCGTACAATTTGTCTGGAGATTTATTGACCAAGGTACCGCGCCAGAAGAGGAAACAATGCATAATTTACTGTTTGTGGCGAAGAATTTGTATCCGCGATTAAGTACAGTAAGTACTAATCTTGTACTAGAATAATGTATGTTGTTCATTGTACGTTAGATAATGTGTCCGGCTTCTATTGCAAATTGAATACGTTAAATACGTTTTATAATGGGCATTAAAGACGTGTAACATCTGTTCAACATGCATACAACGTGAATTTAAGGCATATGTACTAGTGCATTTGTGCAATATGCTATTCTCCGTTCACACTTAGTTGAGTTTTAGGATAAGCAAAGCAAATTATAAACTAACAGGTTCATTGGCTGCCGACCGCCGTGCACTGTGATCTTGCATAATAAATAGATCTTTATCTGTCGTGTACATATAAATTTATCACTCCATCACTTAATGAGAGAGTTTTATTAACAAATATGTAAAATATACAAACGTTGCAAACACAATATACGATGCTACGGTATATGTTTATTGCTATAATTATGGTTAGCGGACAAGTCCGTACAGTTCGTTCACGAGTTATTTGACTGGCGCACTGTTAAACGTAAGAGTTTCTTGGTACACTTGCCAGTATTTAGAGATGTACGATACTCTGAAAATACCAAAAGTTTAGTTCAGTAATAATTACCACAGTAAAAATAAGCCGGAAATATCACAATTAGATGTAATGTTTTATTTTTTCCAAGGTATTTTTGGACATTAAGGCGTCAATGTTGTGGTTACTGCGAATGTTTTTTTTTTTTTTTTCGTCCATTTTCCGTTCCAGTTCGTCCACTTTCCGTTCCAGTTCGTCCAACGAGTTCGTCTGATCCACGGCTGCATGGTCCGAACCAAAGTTCCTTGTTCTATTTTGTTCCATCCTCGCGTCTGTTTATGTTTACGTCGCTTGCAGATTAGGTTATGTGATGCTGGACGTGAACAGTGAAAATGTCTTGCATGGTTTTCGAAACGTGGATATATGTCTTCATTACTGAACAAACTGTGGTGATGTTTATAAGGCAAGAATAAAAATCTCGCATAGTATTCTTTTGTATAAAAAAAAACAATGTGTATCGTGAATTATCGACAGATTGTTTGGTGATTTATAAAATGTAATTTTTCCGAAACGAAGTACAAAATAATCCAGGAGGACTTTACAGTAAGTTTAATCATTAATTTTGTTGACAACTTTTTTACTGCATGTAGTACCAAATTTTCGTTACGTTAATACCGGAATTTTTGAATACAATCGTTAGTCATGACTTGACAGTTAAAATTAAATTTTGAAATATACTGTAATTGCACATGATGTCGATATTTTTATCAAGTTTTTATGTATTTTTTGCTACCGTATGTCGATAACACGTACAAAATTTTCACGCAATATTGTTTTAATGTATACGACGTTGTTGTTTCCTATGAAGCCGACTGTATACACTTTTGTAGGTTGGAAATAGTACGTCGGCGCAACGCTCAAATTGAGCCAATTAGAAGCTAGCGAAGTGCAATGATATTACGTTATTTGTTTACTTCAGAACTCAGAGTGGACGGAGTATAAAAATATGAATATTGTACTATTTCTGAATCCTTGAGGTTGGCAGCTATGCTAAGGCATTTGCAGAAACTACTTCGGATCCTCTTGCTAGCGAGTAAAGCGGTCAAGGACGTCATGCGATTAAGGTGTACAGCAGTCAAGAACTCTTAATATTCAACTTGATCCTGTCACTGGATTCACTCAGATCTACCCAGCTCGGGAGCAGGGTAGATAGCAGCCAGCAGACGATATACAGAAAAGCACGCGTAAAAGTAAACAGACTCCCACATGTGTACAAAATAAAAAATATGTTTTAAGGCGATTTGAGTGCATGTTCGCGGAAAATACTGTGTTGGATCGTAGTATTTTTGTTGAACGAGAAGTTTGGAGCAGTTTATCAAGTAAAAATTTTACTAGAGTGTGTAATGCAGGTATGGAATGTATTGTCATTACTAGTACACAATTTTAATGCTACATACGTTTATTATACTAGTACAAATGGAAATTCTGCACTGTTTTAACCTGGTCTAATAACAGGTCTGCCAGATCGATGAATGAAATTACAGCTTCTGGATTATTACACTGTTATGTGTGGGGCAGTTACATAATTTTTTTGGTAAACACATTTTTAAAATCATATCACAAATTTTTTTGTCACAAATTGTTGGGACTATATTAAAGCATAGAATTTGCTAATTTTTTTTAAGCTAGACCTACATACAGTAACTTGTTTTTAGCTAATGTGCATTCTGCAGAAAAGAGCTCTGAACATACGTGTGAGACATGTCATTTCTACCAAGGTTTTAAGTATTGTAGCACATCAAAAACTCTGCTCATTTCAAAAGTATATTTCAAATATGTATAATTAATTTGAAAAATTGTACATACATTTTATGTGTAATTTTTTAAGCTAACAAAAAACATTTATGTAAAACCCATTAGTATACTCTCAGTAAAAATTTTTCGCTGTCACGTGTGGGATTTGTGTCATGTGCGGGAGAAAGTACACTCTTGAGAAATATTACTTTGCAACTCATTTAAAGTATATTTCTTAGTACAGTATAACCCCGATTAACCGAACTAAAGGGGGGAAAGCCATTTCGGATAACCATTTCTTCGGTTAAACCAAGAACAGGTTTTGAGTTTTTTTAAACCTACATAGAGGCTTCTAGTACTTACATATACGTACATACACTATGTACTGTTTGAAATTCCGAAATAATTTGAAGAACAAACGAATGTAATGCAGTACTATATATGTATGTTTTATCTTTGTATGCTAAAAGGTACAGTAGTTGAAACTACAGTTCGTAGTTCGTACTCATTTTAGAAAGTCTGTAATTTTTGTTTGTTTTCTCCGACTTTCCCAACGTTTTCGAGCAGCAATATCACGCCATCTTTTCATTAGCAGGACGTCAGCTGGCGTTGACTCACTGCACTGCTCAACAAATTTTATGGCAACCTAAAATAAGAACAACTCATGTTAGTTTCTGTGTTGCTATGAAATAAAAAAAAAGTATAGTACAATACCGTATTTACTAGTGTAAACATTACACATGTTATAATTTTCAACATCGTAAATTGTCTTGGTAGTAAAGAAAATAAACAACAGATGCAGACATGTTTTTTCTCGACTTTCTTTACTACTAGTCCCGTGCCCTAAAGGCCTGTTTGATACTATCCATACGATCTTACGACTTTTCAGCTTACAGAACAAGAAAATTACAGCGGCACGCGAGTAATGAACAGTGCCGCACATGTGTATTGTACCAGAGTGGCAATGATGTAAATTCAAGATTGTTTGCTAGTGTGGCAACGCTGTAACACCCAGCTCTCTATACTCATTATTTTTTACGTCTAGAAGAAAAGCACGTGGCAACATGCCACAGCCAACCAAAGCGCTTGCTAGCTACTTCGTCCAATTTCTCTTCCCCCTCCAGCCATTATTCCTTGCCAAATTTTTCCCTTTCCAGGTAACCTACTCTCTCTTTCTCTATAACACAAACAGTTCGAGGCGAACACAGAGTAAAGAATAACATTTATTTTTTCTCTCTAGATTAGGGTGGGTGTGAATAGAGACTTTAGCTGGTACCACAGTCATTTATAATTTGCACATTAAAAACCAAGGCATTAAATACGGTACTGTACTGTAACAGGTTATTGAATGATGTAACAAACTTAGGCTTACCTCTAGTGCTCTGAAACCATCATCAGCATTCACTATGTTATCCTTGTCGTCTTCTTCTGGCTCTTCATTCAAATCAGCATTTGAATGCAGCACTGTGTCTACAATTTCTTGGTCCGTGATTTCTTCCGAATCGTTGGCGAACACCCATTCATCCACCTCGCAAGCCTCCATGTCTTCACATCCGGGAATTCGTTTTACCATTTCTGCCAGGTTTTCAAAACTTTCAGAGCCTTCTTCTTCAAGTCCATCGAAAAATTTTCTCCAGCATCTTCTAAGAGTTTCTTCTTTCACATTTTCCCACGCCTGTGCACACCAATAAATTACGTGTTTCATATTTACTGACTTCAGTGCATCATTTATGTTTTCATTCTGTGAGTCACTATCTTGCAGGATGGTTCTCAGCAAAAGTCCTCGGTAGTGCCGTTTGAATGTCTCTATTACGCCTTGGTCAAGTGGCTGAATTAGACTGGTTACATTTGGGGGAAGGAAACGCACAACAATATCGACACTTCTTAACTGGGAAGGATGTGTAGGCGCATTGTCAACAAGTAAAATAGCTTTTCTAGGCAGATCTTTTTTAGTCAAAAACTTTTCCACTTTTGGTACAAACTGATTAAAAAACCATTCACTGAAGAGTTCAGCTGACATCCATGAACTTTTTTGGGCTCGATAAAAAACTGGTAGAGCATTTGGTGCAACATCTTTCAAGGCTCGAGGTTTTTTCGATTTCCCGATACACATCGGGGGCAGTCTGTGTGTGCCGGAAGCATTTGCTGCCAAAAGAACAGTTATCCGTTCTTTTTTCATTTTGTGTCCTGGTGCCGATGTTTCTTTTGAGGAGGCTAAGGATTTG
>PNEQ01056571.1:9370-23291 GCA_003012365.1 Medauroidea extradentata
AATAATATTGTAATACGAGAAAAAAAATGAAATGTAATAGTTTGTGGCTGTCGACAAAATTGAAGGATATTAACGCTCAAAAGGAAACCATAAATTGTCCTGGATTTAAGAATCAAAATAGAGGAATTACCAACTAACTACCTCCGGCAAATGTACCGAGAACCATGCGAGAGAGTCGTGCCTTAGTACAGATATAGAACAAATAGTCTCTCCAAAACTATATTCTTTCGTTCTTGTACTGATGTGCAGGCTGACTCTGTCGCTATAGACAGAAGTCACAGTACCGTGAACAATCTTCTACTGCAGCACTTAAGGCCCTCGTCATCCGCTCGTCCCTGTTTTCCATCACAAGAATAGACCTCTGATTCTCGAACTATCCAGGTCGTGGATATAAAATCGGGCCTTTCTAGGCTCGCGATGTAGCATAGCTAGTCTTCTCCTTGTCCATTCCAGAACTTTCTTTTTTCAAACCATACTACCACATAATACTTCAAAGCACTCACAACAAAATATCCTAGCTAACCTTCTGCACTTACAATCGATACTAGGTGGTTTCCAAACAAATATTATAAAGAGAAAATGTCAACAGCAATATTAGATTTAAATACAATTATTTACGTTATTTAGTAACCAAATATTAACATAATATAAAAACTATAGCGAGGTATTCAAAGTTAAAGTTAAAATTACGTCTGTAATATAGGCAAGTACATGAGATATATTACAGCACATAAAGTATTACAGAGCAATAGCACTGAAACTATTGATCATATCCAAAAATGTTTCAGACAAAATTTTCAGCGTTCGAGAAGGCCGTCATATTGGGCCACCGTATTATTTATCGGAGGAGGCGCCGAAGCTACGTCAAGGTCAACTCCACTTTGTTAAATGGAATCATGTATCTTATATACGATAACATTATTACCGATTTGACGACGAATTTAGCGACCTACAACACAAGGTCATTTAGTCACGCACTCAATGGATCCACTAACCTTGGTTTGGGTCTACCTACAGAAGATGCTCGAAGTGATGACCCTCGACTTGGAAGCTCTTGTTGAAAAGACCTTCGAACGTCAGCCAGTGGTGTAATTTTGGTACAGGCTCAGCGTAGGTACAGGCGCGGTAGGTGCTACAGCCATTACGCGTTCTGCGACAGAACCCCATAAAAGTAATCTAGTAGTGTTAGATCTGGCGAATTAGGCGGCCAAGCTACAGGGCTGCCTCGTCGTATCTCCTTGTCACCAAAAATCTCATTAATCTCTTGTCTCGAACACACAGCATCATGAGGTCCTGAACCGTCGTTTTGCGTCCACATGTTCATGCGAATATGCAAAGGCACGTTTTCCAGTAATTGAGGCAGTACGGTGTGCAGAATGTTTGCGTAAACTTGTGCAGTCAAGTAACCTTCAAAAAAATATGGACCAATGACGTTATCACTGCCAGTGCCGAATCAACAATTAACGGACCACGGATGTTGAAAAGGTACAGTTCTTATCCATCGAGGATTCTCATTGTCCAATAATGCATGTCATACATATTCACATTTCCCGTATTTGAGAAGTTAGTTTCGTCGGAAAAGAGCACATAACCCAAAATTAAGACATCTGTGCACATTTGTCTACGAATCTAGTTACTGTAATTGTAGCGGTTTAAGAAATCATTGCTGTACAAAACCTGATGTAATGACATACGATACATGTTGCTGTAGGATTCTTAATACCGATCGCTGACTATTTCTACTTTCTCTTTCCATTTGCCTGCTGCTCGCATGTGTATTTAGAGCAGCAAAAGCTACGATAGCAGCCGCATTGTTTTCATTCACAATCGGTCGACGTTTGACTCGTGTTTGTTTCACCGTACCGAAGCGACAGAAACGGTCAGCTAAATAGCCATGTGTGATAATTGTTGCCTGTCCGAATAACGAGCACCATACAAATCATGGGCGTTTCTGTAATTTTTACGGCATTCCTCCAACACCATCAACATATCAAATGATTCTTGAAAATCGCCCGTTTTCGCGATCCGATGTACTCACATTAGAAGGTAATGCGTGACTGATACCTTTGGGTACGTGACTAAGGCCGCGGTTACACGGGCCTCGGAACTAGTTTAAATTAAACTTGCTCTGTCGTACGTGTGGTCACACGGTGTCTAAAGTAGTTCATATCGTTGCTGCTTCCTATTCAAACTGAACAGGTTGTAAAGGTTCATCACCTAAACAACAATCTGTATGCCTTGCTGCGATTGGCTCGTTAAACGTCAACAATCATTGCGCACAAGATGGCTGACAACCCTTTGTTATGTTGCAGCATCGGAAATAAAATTAACAGAAAAGTTATTTATATATTTTGTTGGCTACGTATAAGTAAAAATAGTTTCATATTTAAATATGAGCCCTTCAATATATTTGCAACGGAAAAAGAATGTATGCCATTTCCAGTACTCTTGTATGCATGAAGCAAGCACATGGTCGTTCGCGGTAAAAGTAACTTTTCGAAAATTCGTGCCACGTCCCATAAAGTGTAACATTGGTTTAAATGTATTGTGTCACGAAGATTTTTTGTCACCACATAACACATTGCACCAACATATGAGTGTGTTACAAGCTTTGGAACGGGGTAGGCCTAAGTAGATCTTTCAAAAGGTTAAGTTTATCGCGACCGACGCAACTTTTAATATGTAAACAGTGGTAACCGGTTACAAGAGAAATGTTTCCTAGTCTGAAATTACGTTAAACAAATTTTGTACATTTATAGATGCTCATAGAGTAAGGTTATAATTCTTAAATATCTAGAGTATTTTTCGCTTGCGTTTTGCAAATTTATGCAGTGCAGCAACCAACGACAAACATAAACTTTAAGTGTCTCCAGCTTCTTTCCTCTGTTTACCGTTTGTACATAGGTTAAACGGTTAAAACAAACATAACCTCAAAACAATATACTGTCGTAACAAAACACAATCGATTTTGACTGCGACAATCGAGTACCGTGTAACCACGCGAACGTGTTCACTTCGGCAGCTATACACTAAACGTGTTTAAAAATGGCTGACTAAACCTCTTTCGGTTTAATTAAGGCCGCCATGTAATCGCGGCCTAAATTACCTTGTGTTGTAGGTCACTGAATTCGTCGTCAAGTCGGTACTAATGTCATCGTATGAAAGATACATGGTTCCATTTAACAATGTGGAGTTGACCTTGGCGTAGCTTCGGCGCCTCCATCGAATAAAATAGGGTGGTCCTGTTTGACGGACTTCTCGAACGCTGAAACTTTTGTCTAAAACATTTTTGGATATGATCACCAGTTTGAGTGCTATTGCTCTGAAACACTTTGTGCCTCTACCTGTACATGTTAATTACCTTGTCTTAAAATGCGACATACAGTAGAATGTAGTGCGTTCAGTACGTTAGCAGCTCTCTGGGCTTTAGTATAGTACCTGATGTCTAACTCAGGTCAATCAAATCGTGGTAACCTGAGTGTAAAGTTGATCATTCACGCTAACTCCGATTAACTAATGTTTTTCACGTACGTCTGCTAAACTTCGAGCTATTTTTTTGCATGAAGCATCTCGAGCGTTTAACCATGGTGAAATGCATAGCCGCTACTACATTACTCAACTCCAGCGTAACGATTATAAGTGAGTGAGAGATTTTGATCAGCGCTTAACTTCAAGGTCTTAAGCGATGCTGAGGAGTGACATTAAGAGGCGGGGGAAACGGGAGATGCCCGAGAAAACACTCCGACCAACGGCATCGTTCGCCACGATTCCGACATACGATAATCCGGGGATCGAACCCGGATCGACTTGGTGAGAGGTGAATGGTCTGACCATTATTTTTTATCTGACGAGACTCAATATTCTACCATGTCAACGTGTACCCCATCCAATTTTGTGGGTACTCTGGCATGCATTTGTTGGGGATAGAATGTTTCTCTCAAGGCAGAGTTTCATACAATTCGTTGGCTGTTAGTTGGAGCAGAGGAGGCATGCATTTCGTCGGAGCAGGTTTGTTTAGTGACCACGGCTACAATTGAAGCCGACACCACATCCTGAATAACAACAGCATAGCAAGGCAGGGCACAAAAAAACAGTACTACAGAGTAGGGTACTGGGAAAAGTCGTGCGCGGCAGAACGCGCAGGGATTAACAGCAGTTAGTAATTGTTGGATCTCAGGAATAGAGGGAAATTTTTAAGAAGAAAATACATCCGAGGGAAAAGAAAAGATTTTATGAAATATAATGACATTTGCCGGGGCTGCCGCACTATCACGAAAGCCTGTCGAGCCAACACGCGGTAAAATTAATTATAAGTTGAAAATGTGGTTAGTACTATAGGCTAAAGTAGTGTCCCGTACGTTAAGTGTTATAATTGTGCTATAGTTTGTTCAGGATAAAGTGAGCACTGCTAAAAATTTTCTTTCGGTGATTTTGCATTCGTCTTTAATATTTTAAACATGAAAATTATCATAATACTAAAAACCAGTGTAAACGTTTTGCCATACTGAAAACCCACCACCTTTGGCTCCAGTAAATTAGAATTTTATGTTATGTTTAATGTTGGGAAGTGTGCTCAGTATAAAGTGAACAGCCTATACCCATGTGTGGCATGTGCTACAACGCCCCGCCGTCTGACCATACGGCCACCGTGGTCTCATCCATTGTGAAGAACGGACCGTTACGTAAACTACCAATGTTACGCTACCAAACTGGTAACCTAGTCGCCAAATGGTACATTATTTCTGACCATTCAATGGGACACGTTCCGGCTGTAAGATGTCAGCCGTCTACATTCAGATACAAAAACTGCATGTTAGGGACACCACCTGCCACATACTTTCAAAATGTGTCGCAGCGTGTTCCTAAACAGGTTTTTTTTACGAAACTATTCCTATGTGCCCATGGTGCCAACGTACGACAAGAAAACACACTTCAGACAAAGTCGGAATCTCGTTTTTAACGTACCATGCTTATTAAAAACACTCTTTCTATGCCCTCCATTCATAATGTACTAACTGGATGTATGTGAAACACAGATTTTGACCTGCACTGAACATTGCTACAGACTTTCTATCAATAAAATTATATGGCCACCGCTTTGTCCCATAGTAAAATTGGTTCGGCGGGAACATCGCACGCTAGTTCAGCACATGGATCATTGTGGCGATGCGGTATTTGATACGCGCTTCAATGTAGCCCTTATATTTCTTTAACGCGCGGGTAGGGGGCGCTTTCAAGGTGGAAGTATTACTCATAATGTTAGATTGCGTTATTTTTCAAATTTTTTAAATTCTGAGAAAAAAAATTGTAATTTGCGACTATTGCATGAATTATATTTGCCTCGCACTTTAATACAATCATAGCATTTGAACTTTACCTTTACAAATGATCAGGTCGCAGTTAGTCAAACAATTTATTTCATATTCTTAATTTGCTTTAATGATTGCGAACTAAGTACAGCCTACATTAAAAGTTCAATTGCAGTGATTGTACTGTGGCACCAGGTAAAAAGAATTTACGCTGAAATCGCACGTTTTACACCTTCCTTCTCAGACTTAAAAAAAAGGATACATAAATTAATTTGCAAGCATATTCCTCCCCTTAACCTTAACCTAAGAGCCGAAATGTAAGACTTCACTGCATGTGTAAAAATGCCAAACGCTGATATATCGGCACTGTATATATTTGTGAATATATTTTACAATTTTTTTCACTAAAGGAACTTCTTTGGAATAAATATGTTTATACATTACAATCAACGGAACCTTCAATTGCAAGAAGAATGTATTATAACTCAATCACTTTCATTGGTACTGAGTTATTACAACATTAACAAATACTTGCACATTTCTGAAAAATATTATGGTAGTTTTTACATATGTACCTCTAGAAAAACTGGCAGTAAAAGAATTAAGGGCTCTGCCTATCTGCGCGTTAGAGTCTCAGATGTGACGGAGTTATAAGGGCGACCTTGAAGCGCGCGTCAAATAGCGCATTGCCACAACGAGCCAAGAATTCAACTAGCATACAAGATTCCAGCCGATCCATTTTTACTATGGGAATTTAAGAGTGGCTATGTAGTTTAATTGGTGGAAAGTCTGCAGCTATGTTCAGTGCAGGTTGCAATCTGAGTTTCACAAACATCCAGTTAGTGCATTTTGAAGTACGGCAGCGTGAAAAGGTTGTTTATAGCTACGTTGGAAGACTTAGAAACAGTGTTTTAATGAGCATTGTGTCACAACAATGACATTTCGTTCTTGAACGATGTATTTTATTTTCGTTTATAGGCATAATGGGCACAAGTGAAAAAGTTTCGTTCGGTCTTGTTTTGAATTCAGCTTGTTTTGACTTTCCATTTTAATTATTTTATGTTTTTTTATACCGACTATATTCCTATTTTCGAAAAATTTGGCTAATTTTTACTACGTCCATTTCTGCCTTCCATAATGTATTGGTTGGTATTCTTCCTTATTTTGTTGTGATTAGTACATTTGTTAGCTGTAGGTTTTCTGTGACTTAGGTACATTCACTAGGAATGGCGTAAGTCTAGCAAAACACAACAACTTATCATCTTATCATGCAACCGCATTGCAAAAATCATTCGAAGATCACAAGATCCTTAGCCAGGTTGTCAGTCGACACGCTGTACGTAGTAGTTAATATGGCAGCATACCTTCCAGGAAACTAAGAGCTTAATGGCGCGATCTAAAGCAATTTTCATCACTATTTTTTTTATTTGTACCAGATATTTTTTTTTCTTATTTTAGACACAAAATGTGACTAAATTTGGCTCTTGTAAATTTTTTTTATCTCTCATAGTTTTCGCATAATGGCTTGTTAACGTCATATTTTTGCATGTTTCCGTTTTAACGACTACATTAAAAGCAATTGATATACCAAACTAAAAAAAAATCACAATGGATAAAGACATTGCAGGCTACAATGACATGCTCGTGAAATTTAGAGAATAAAAATTATTTGAATTTTAAAAAATTGCTGAAACTGAAAATAAAAATTAAAAAAGTTCAATAATTTTTTTAAAAATGAAAATTGTCTAAGTGAGTAAGTGAGTGAGTGAAGAGGGTTTGGTTAGCCCTTAACATTGATGTCTTTAGCGCTGGTAAGGGGTGATATGATGTGAGTATTGAGCAGCGCCGGAATGAATAGGCGGGGGAAACGGGTGATCCCCGGAAAAAAAACCCGCCGACCAGCGCGGAGCGGCATTGTCCGGCACGATTTCCACATGCGAAATTCCGGGGACCGACCCCGTCGATAATCGAACCCGGATCATCTTGGTGGGAGGAGAGAGGTCTGACCCCTAGGCCACCGCGGCCCCTTAATGTCTAAGTAAACGTGATATTTTGAGAAACGGTTTAGCCGGTTCTACGAAGAAAAATTATTTATTTGTTTGTGAAATTCTGAGTATTAACGTACCGTATTGAGTATTTTTGAACGAAAGGTTACGTATTAAAAAGGCAATATGGATTTGGCGAATACGTGGAAAAATGAGACTCTACGCAGTGTGTTCGTATAGCATGATGACGTTTTATAAAACAGTAAGTTGGAAATCTGTCTTCAGTTTATGATGTATATCATGGAATCCGGAAAATCAATTAGAAATGCGGTTCTTTAAATACAAAATTACTAACTACTGTATTTTTCAGGGTTAGAAATAAATAATAAAATTTGTAAGCATTTAATTGACAACATTAAATTTTAGTAATTGGAACATAAGATTCGACTTACTTTATATGCTATCTCCGCCATGTTAGCATACAATCACGAACCATCCAGTGTTTACAAAATTTCTCACCCATCTTACCTACTATCTTTTGGTGGATGACACACCCACAGTTTTGGCCTGTCATGCTTTTAAATAATTTTGTACAACATTTAACTTCTATTAATATTTCTGAAAGTAACTACATAAAACAGATTAAAATCATCAAACAATTTTTTTCTTCTCGCAAAAGTAATAAAAGCGTTTAAGTTTATGACTAGAGTTTCGTATTCCAATAATATCAAAACACCTTTTGTAGAGTAGTTGCATTGGTAAAATAGAAGTTGTAAATATACTATAATTTGTTGAAATATTATTGTTACGTTTGTTATTTCGGAACATAATTAAATGTTTTACGTAATATATTGTTACTAGCCGGCCGGCTGCGGCGTTGCCCGCGTGAAATTATTTAATGTAAACAATAACACTGGATATAATATGTGATGAAGACTTTTAACAGCCAGCGTACTCAATAACAGCGAACTATAATCAACTGCCTTAGCTCAGTGTAAAGAGCGCGCGCAATACGCTCGTATGATGTCATAGTATTTCCCATCGTAAAGTCTTGTACGGGATACGAACCCGTAACCCCACCCCTTCCACACCACAAACTTTATACAATACCTGAGTGAATGCTGAAGGCATGCCGTAATAATTCTTTCGTATGTAGTGGCTACAGTCCAAAGAGGTTTTATTTATGAGTAGGTTGGCAAAAAGAAACGACTGTTGAATTATTTATCCGTGATCATTCTCTTTTTTCGGGAGACTGTAACATTTTACTACTTTTCACCTACTTAAATTTCGAATTTAATAAAAACCTCAATTTGATTTGTAGATATTTACATAAGCTTCATTCTTATCAAATGATTATCTCGATATTTCAACGAGTATAAGCGGTACAGACGATTATTTGAAATCACGTTTTATTTTTTTTTAAACAGCTTTCAAGGACGAATTTCGAAAAATTCTGAAATTACTTTTTTTTTGGTATTTACGTAAGATTTATTTTAAATCAGAAACCATTTCAATATTTCTACTGGTTTAGGAGATAAGTGGGATAAATTAACACGTTTTATTTTTTAAGAGCTTTCAAGGACCAATTTTGAAAAATTTTAAAAATACTTTTTAGATATTTGCATAAGCATCATTTTAAAAAATCACCTCACTATCTGAAATGGTTTAGGAGAAATCACGGATTAATGAAAAACACATTTTACTGCTTTTCACCCCCTTAATTTTCGAATTTCGCAAATTCTAAAAATTTGCGAATATGTATTTCTTTTGTCGATATTATGAAATTTAAAAAAAATATGATAGCGTTCCCGGTTAATGAGATATCAAGGATTCTTTTAAAACACATTTCACCCCTTTTCACCCCCTTAACTATCGAATTTCGAAAAATCCTTTCTCGGTGCGTGCCTAGGGGCCAAGGGGAAGCTTCCCTCAAAATTTCATGGTTCTAGGTCCAGCGGTTTGGGCTGTGCGTTGATGAGTGAGTGAGTGAGTGTGTCAGGACACTTCATTTTATATATTAAGATTAAAATTCGTACAGTAATGTGACAGTCATCATCCAGTATGCATTTCCGCTACGTGTATAATGCTACTTACACGAGTTTTGTGTTTGTCAAGTAGGTTAATGCCGTTATATAGCGTGTTTAACTGGTGAATTTCTTACAATCTCACACTTTAATTCTTTTGCCGCTCCATACTCATCGCATGTTATTCAAACGATAGCTTTAGAACATGCTGTTAAGGAGGATGTTAGGCAATTTTCTTTTGTGTTAAACATTTCTAGGCAAAACATTTTTCAAGTTGAATTATCAAAATTTGGTCTTTGACAAGACACAGGATATATTCTTGGCGTACTGCTTCACTCAAATAACATTTGAATATTTCATAATTCATCATGCAGAATCATTGCAAGGGGATTATAAGTTGGCTTTCAAGAATGATCATACAAGTCTAATATAAGTTGAATAATTAACACTATTATGATCTTCAAAATTCTTGTAGGATAACGTTTGGACTTTTGTGAGCCTACAGAAAATCATATTAGTATAAACTTACCTAAGTAATTGACAAACTGAATAAGTAAATTAGCTCTACGTAAATTAAATGTGCATGTAAAGATATTTTGTGTGTAGTATTGGTATTATGGTGTGAGCCGTTCAAGAGAGAATGTTAATGTTATTTTTCAGTAGTAGTGTATTGTTTGTGTTGTTTTACTTTGGAAGTGGCAAGAAATGTATACGCCTCTTCGGGGAAGAAGATGGAATAATTGTGCATAATGCATACCTGGAAGAAGACGTCAGGAACCAACTTCACTTCTGAGCGTGTGCTATTATGGAGAAGAGGTTAATACATTTGGTATACTCTTATGTTTTAGCCGTAGGTGCAATCTAATCTAATCAACTTTACCGAAACTTCACCATAGCAACTTGGACATTATTAAAATGTCAGTCAAAATTGGTGGTAGAATGGAAAACTGTTGTCATAAAATTAGTTCATAGGCCAATGGTGTTTGGACTGGCAACTTACTGATGTTTGTGGTATAGTTCTTAACCTAATTACAGTTTCCGATTTCAAATTATTTTAGAGTCTCACACCAAATTTAATGATATGTCCTTGAAAATATTAAACACTAAGTTCTGCTTTTACACGCTTGTTCAAAGTAGTTTGAACCTTAAGTTATGCTGTAGGACTTCGACAGTATTGTGTCTTAATATACGATTTGCTCATTTATACGCCAACACTTGTACTATGTTTCTATTTAATTATGTTGCGGATACTACTCTTTACACCGTCCAGCTAGCCGGAGCCCTTTATTCATAAATACTTGGGGGTTGAAATAACACAGGTATCCTAAGTAAGTACACTACATTCGTCACAAAAATATCTACTGTGCCTCAACATTGCCACACTTACCAAAATAATTAAACATATAAATCATTGCAGAAAATCGATAAATTATATCAAGCCTCTCTCTTTCTTCTTTAAATGTGAAATTTTGAGATATTTTGTACAGAATGCTACTTAAGTATTAAACTTCGTCTCAGAGGACACTTCGGCCCAATACAAATTCTTGGTCATATTATTAAACGAAACATAAAAGCCAAAATCAAAGGGTACTGGGACTTACCACTGATAAAGGTATCTTACAGTTAATTGACATTACACAAGAGGAAATGTTGTTATTCGCTATTTCACTGAAACTGTTAATATCGCAATTCTAAATAAATTTTATTATAATTTTGTTTCTGATTTTATTGTTTTTACACTTCCAATGAAATTCCACAGATAACAGTACGCAGTTCATTAAGTAATTCACGCCAAGTATAGACAATGTAAATTATTCTATTTTTACACGTGAGTGAGTTTTTAGCATGCCAAAGTTCCAAAAACAGTAATATTGAATTTTAATTCGTAATTACGCAAAAACTGTTGGACGTAAATGTTTTATTTAGTGTAATATATCTGGAATTCAAGTCTACGATGTCAACAGTATTTGGTACAAGTAAAACATAGAGACCTTCAAATGTCATGGGTTCAACGACCAGCCAGCTAGACTCCACAGTCCTGTACATACTATGTCCTCAGCTACTTATAAATTGGCTGCTGCTCCAGTGAGTGGCCAGTTGTACACGTGACAAGGTAGCGGCTGAGTCATTTAGTGTTTTCGTGTATGTTCGATGTTGGACCGAACTGAAGTTCTCAAGAACGAGTGTAATAAATAGTGAATTAATGTTTAAAGTACCTCATATGTACATATTTCAGAATCTATCGTCTTCTCAAGTGAATTTGACAAATCTTCAAATCACAATTTTTTAATGCTGACGTTAAGTTTTAAATTATTGGCATTATTCTTTTGTTTAAGAGTCCTATACAGACTCGCTCATTAACTGAGTTGCTGCGTGTTAGGATAAATTTTTTTAAAGGAGACTACCAAACGTGCGTCCGATTTCTTCACGTACGGAAATGCTTCTCTATTTTGTGTTTAGATATCGTGCTTAGAAAAATCTTTCGGGGCACTTCAAAATGTCCAAAAACAGCTTTTCAGATTGCTGTCACGTAAACAAATACCAACTGGAATAGTAAAATGAAAATAGAGAAGCACACGCAGGAATTTATTGTATACATTCTGTAAGTAATTAATAGGGTCGCTGCTTAAAGTCCTAGATGAAAAAGCGAACGACCGAAATACTGCACACCATTCTCGAACCCTGGGCATAAAGACGACATGGTTGCACAAAGCATGAACAAGTCTATATGCGTTTCGGGATAAAGTGAGCACTCAAAAAAGTCCTACCGAAGTTCTGTTTTCAGCAATTTCGTATCTTTCCGCGGGTAATTATTTGTTCGTGGACATTTGTCCAGAGATAGTACTCTGCTAAGTTGTAGGGGAGGTGCGCAAAATTTAATTAGGCGCGCTCCGGGGCGCCATTCTAGTGGCTGCAATAGCTCTGTCTGAAACGAACTTGTTGCATTTTAAGGGTTTGGGAATTTAGGGAGGATCTATTCAAACGTCATTAAACAGCGCTTCGCGTAGCAAAGTTGGAGACTATTTGTTGGCACATCGATGTTGATTGGTTTATTTTTAACTTTGCACTGTTGAATAAATTGTCTATTCTCTATGCTGTATAAGTTACTTAGCTGTTTTTTCACATCCTGCTAAATGAATTCTACGTTAATATTATGTTGTTTGGTTCAAGGGTTGTTTATTTACAAAATATGAAATTTATTGTCAAAAAATTACTTAGTACAAAATAAATATGGGTTATTAGATTATATTATTATTAGTGTTTACTGTTTTTCGGCCGAAACGTGTGATATAAAATGTAAGTAAACAGCAACTGACGTATTTACTGAGCTATTGTAAATTTAGTGTGTTACGTGACCTCAATTAATTTTAAACCTTAAATCCCAAAATATTTACTGAAATAACCTTGTCAAGTGGTTTATTTACTACCCTTAATAGTCGTTTCAGACACGGCTAATGATGAACTTACGCCAGGGCCGTTTTATGAGAATGCGAGGCCTTAGGCAACGTAAATCGGAACCCCCCTACTTTTTTAGAAGTAGTGATAATTTATAAGGTTTGGCATATTTATCTTTGTATTGGCATTTAGTCACTTATATAAACATTACAATTACAAGTGCCACAATAAAATGCCTTCAGTTCACAAAGAAACATTACAAATATATGCGAACATAGTAATAATGTAAGTTACTAAAATACCGTAATTAAAAAACTAAATTAATAGTTCTTATTGTAGTACCACATATAATAAAATGCCAGTTAATTTCAATTATTAATAATTCCTTTTTTAAAATTCAAACGTGAGGTCACCTAGAATGTGAGGCCAGGGGCAAATGCCCCTCTCGACCCTCCTAATCCCCAGACAAGGCCATAGCTAAGCAGCCGAGTGGATATATGGGTATTGCGGGCTGCAGGTATCAGGCGCACGTTCGGGTTAAGATTGTAATGCATGGCCCACCGTGACTTGCGCCTAAATACCTCCAACCCGCAACACCCCGGTTCCTCTCGTCTGCACTAGCGTATCTTCTCAGCCACTAGGCTAGTGCCTCGGAGCGCGCGTAATAGAAATGTTTGCAGTGTGCCACATCCGGACAAATTTTCACTAACAGCTAACGATTATTATTATTATTATTATTATTATTATTATTATTATTATTATCGTTCACTACCATCCATGTGGGTTTCACACCCCCTAGTTCCGGAACACTCTACACACGAAAAGCTATCTGCGTATAGCCTACATTTATTCAGGATTTTTTTTTATTATACAACAATAGTCAAAATTATAAAAATCAGAATTTATAATATCTGCTCGTTATCAAATATGACACGGACCACAAAATTCCTAACATCAAAAAGTTAATCTGAAATATTAGGTTCATGCAGTACCGGTACGCTGCCATGTTATCGAATGAGAGCAACAGTTGGGAAGAAATAATATTTACTTTAGTTTACAACGTCAGTCAGCTTGCCTTTACTGAAGCGTAAAACAAGAATAATGTCTCATCCAAAATAATCACAATAGAAATGTTTACGTGACAAAGCTGTCAAAAGTAAAACCAATTACGATTAGGGTATTATATATTTGGTTGGCGGTAAGAAGT
>PNEQ01056571.1:23391-49912 GCA_003012365.1 Medauroidea extradentata
TTGTGTGAGTGAGGCACGGCACGAAGGGCGATGTTGACCAGCTCCTGTGACGCGGTATCACCTCTAGCGCAAGACACTGAAACGGCGTGCAGTGGTATCGTAGAACACTCGCCTGACTGACACTTTCAGTGGTGACCCCATCTTTTTATTGGTGGAAAGTTTTAAGGAAAGTCCAACGCAGGGCTCTATACTAGTTTCGTAGACATTCGTCCACAATATTGTGAGGCACGGCAGTCTGAAAATGCCGTTTTCGGCCGTGTTGAAGGGCTTAAAAATGTAGTTTGCAGCACATGTGATGTGTTGAAAGTTGTATTCCGTCCTGGCCTGAAATGTTATTTCTTTTCGTGCGAAACCCGCGTGAGCACACGTGGAACAGTTTGTTTATAAAACGTGTATTTCAAACACACTGCAACGCAGTTTGAGAGACATGTAGACGGGCGCCTTAATTATTAAGTCTTTAATTATTAAAAAATATGAGACATGTGCTCTTCTTACTGCTCATTAGAGGTGGCAAAACGGTTTAAAGCTACACGAAAATGTAACGAGATTTGTGATCTATTAAACGCCTACTAAAAACTACAAGAAAAGCACTAGTATCAAATGGCAATAATTAGTCTTATGCCTTTCTTACCGCAAACTAAAGCTATAGTCTTATATTGCCTGTGTACTGTTATAAAGTTGCCGATTAATGGATATTGTCTTTTTCAGTCATATAACGAAAAATGTAACTGTAGGATAGTCGGTGCTTTGCTCTTAGGGCGCAGGACTTTGGGACATTGCTCTGGAGCCATCACTAACTCGAGATGTCAGTGTTATCTTACGTGAAGTAAATTGTGTGTTGCATTGTGAATGGAATTTACTATGTAAGTACTCGTAGTATGTAACTTCAAAACTGAAGGTATTTACTGAAGATATACGAGACAAAGTACGCTTAAATAAACACCCTATTTGCCTAAAAATAAGTTTAAATATGAGCCACTTCACGGAATCATTGCCTCAATGAAAAATTTTGTTTAAAGATGAGCTACTGTAAAGTAGCAATGCCTCAAATAAAAATGTTTTTTTTTTTAATATGAGACACTTCAAAGTAACATTGACTCAAATAAAAACGGTTTTTAAGTATGAACCACTTCAAAGTAACTTCGCCTCAAAGGAAAGTGTTGTTTAAGTTGGGGCCAATTCAAAATATGTGTTGTTTAAATATGAGCCACTTAAAAATAACATTGCCTCAAAGAAAAATGTTTAAATACGAGACACTTCAAAGTAGAATTACTAGATTCAGTTTCTTGGACGTACTCCATTGCAAATTGAATGTCTGTCAAAGAAAACAAAACTAAACGAATAAAAGAAAAACCATAAAATAAGCAGAGTATGCTTTTGTCAGCAATATACATACACAACATGAAATTCCATAATGGAATCGGATCAAGTAAAAAATATAAGGAACAAACAGATAATAAAATTGATCAGTCGCACTCGTGTTCCTGAACCCTGTGTGTCTACCTGATGAATGGAACAGATTCCAGTTCCCGAAACGTCGTAACACTGTCTGTCTGGAAAACTACTGTGTTTTGATTCGTCTCTTCATTGTGTCGTTTGTCTTTTCTGTATATGTCTGATATCTGTTGCGTTTTGTCTCGTCTATTTGTTGTGTCCTTTTGTTATTTTTCTGTTCGTGTCTGATATTTACTGTGTTTGTTGTTTCGTCTCATCGTTGTGTCGCAGGTTACGTGGTTTTATTTTATTTGTTATTATTTTCATTAATTATCTGTTTGTTCCTTATTTTTTTTACTTGACCCGATTCCATTATGGAATTTCATGTTGTGTATGTACATTGCTGACAAAAGCATAGTCTACTTATTTTATGGTTTTTCTTTTATTCGTTTAGTTTTGTTTTCTTTGACAGACATTCAATTTGCAATGGAGTACGTCCAAGAAACTGAATCTAGTCATGCACTCCCATTGCACAGTTCTTTCAAAGATCATATCAAAGTAGCATTGCCTCAAAGAAAAATGTTTAAACATAAGTCACTTCAAAGTACATTTTCCTCCAAGAAAAGTGTTGTTTAAATATGAGACACTTCAAAATAACATTGTCTCAAAGAAAATGTTGTTTAAATATGAGCCACTTCAAAGTAACATTGTTTAATAAAAATTTTGTTTAAATGTGAGCCACTTCAAAGTAACATTGCCTCAAAGGGAAGTGTGGTTTAAATACAAGCCACTTGAAAGTAACACTTCTTCAAAGAAAAATGTGGTTTATGTTTGAGCACTTTAAAGTAACATTGCCTCCAAGAAAAGGGTTGTTTACATATGGTACATTTCAAAGTAAGTTTACCGCAGTAAAATTTTTTGTTTAGAGGTTACAGGAATGGTAACATAACTATGTTATTATTAATATGATTTAATAAAAATATTTGTTGTGAAGTCTGTTGTGGTATTTTAAACACGAGATTTACTTCGAATAAAAGTATGTATTATCTTTGCTAGAAAGAAACTGATACTATTTTCCAACAAAACTTTTCAAAGGAATAAATGTAGTTACACCAAACGTAAGTTTTTTTCACAAATTTCTTAGATTTATGGCAAGATGACGAGAACGAAAATTAAATATCTTCGAAGTAAAATTTTTCTTTGTTGTAAATTAGATGTTTGTACTGCGTACATATTATTTGTGTGTCTCGTGTTACAGAGGAGGCAAGTGCCATGAGATGGAGCCCCTTCACCACATCTCCAACAAGCCACGACACAGCAACATGTCCTACAACCCACACCTCTTCCGAGAGCTGGAGGCGCCCACCACGTGAGTACACAGCAAAAAAATTGCACTTTTACCTGAGACGACTTGTAAACTAATGTAAAAACATTTATCAGTTTAGGCACCTCAAAAATAGCGTCGCAGGTAATTTAATTTGTCTAAATTTCCCAAATACCTTAGGGGACTAGTGGGATACATTTTTATGAGCAGAGTGTTCGGTGTGAAGTAAAATAACCTTCGATGGCCTGTAAAATTGTACAAAATATTTTGTACTCTTACAAAAAAAATTCTTTGAAATTGGTTGTCAAAAAAAAATTTGTGCCACTTCTAACAATTGTTGTAAATAAGAAGAATGTAGTAGTAAATATACAAAAATGTTTGTAAACACACGGACGTATTTGTATATTTCCTAGATTTCGCTGCAAAGCTTAGAATATTTTTTGTAAACTTCCAATTATTTTTGGAAACTTCTTTCCAAATATTTTTTTTGTAAAAGTGTAAAATATTTTGTACTATGTAGCAACTTCTTCATCAATCACTGCAAATTTTTAACTTCCGTGCTCAAAGAAAGTTTAATTTTACTTGGAATTTGTTTCACTTTGTTTAACTTGCTCTATTGTATATTTGCTTGTTCGGTTTACATTGCCGCAGTGTAGTGTCGAAACAATGTTTTTATAAAGGTTTTTTTCAACACGTATTCCTGTTTGTCTATTTATTTATTACTTCAAACGCAGCTCATAACTGATCGCAAAATTTCTCACATACAAGACTAAAAATCAGAACACAACATTTAAAAACCTGTGAAAACTGCTGTAAGATTTAAAACGGGGATAAATGTAGGGCGCGTGCTATGCAAGAGTAGTTCACCTAAGTCACTAAAAGGTTTATTACACTTTAAATGAGTTTTCTCAATTGCAGATGTTCATTACACTCTTTGCCTTTATTCAATTACATGCGCCCCATGTAATTCATTTTAAATCTTTAATTATTTTATAGTCACTTTTAAAAACGTGTTTCTTTAAATACTTTATCATTTAATTACTATTTCACTGGACTTCTAAATGTGTACAATTACTGCTCTTCTTGGAAATGCTTCCACCGGATACAAAAGACACACCCGTAGAAACATTGTTGGACTTTAAATAGTAGGAAAATATTATTGGTAAAGGATTGCACTCAATTTGAGTGCCGTGCGCATAGAAAAGCTACTGCATTAGAAATGCTGATCAGCGGCACCCTTACTGATGTGTAGGTTTTGTACCTGACACTCACAAACGCAACCTAGCTAGAGAACCTAGTTGAGTCTTTTCGCATGGTCAAAAGTTTTCAGAAATGTTGGAAGTACTATATGTACTGAAAACGTGAGGTTGCACAGAATTATACAAGATAAGTATAACAACTCTTTTTTCATAAATGTATATATTTTTTTCAAGTTAAACAAAGATGGGCGAATGAGATTACTATGTTGTCTTGGTGTGTTTAAATCTGTGTTATTCCTGCTAAATACTTTCTAAATGTGTGATAGACTGTCGTTATTACAGGCATACGTTCTTATTCTCGTATAATTCAGATTTAAATCAATAAATGTTGTTATCTGATATTGAATAAATTCGCTTACTCATATTTGTTTTCCTTTGCGCAGCGCATAAACGTTTCCACCAGTCTGTCTGGAAATCACATTAAAAAAAGTTTTTATAGAACATTTGAAAATGTATAGTACATACACAGTAATATTTCACTTCAATTATTTACGGTTTAGTATTAATTTATTGTATGTAGTCATTATGACACATTTTATACATTACATTTACATACAGAATTACTAAATTATACACTAAACTTTAATGCTACGACGTTTAAATATAATAATCTTGAAATGATGTTTAAGCACAATTTCATATTTATGTATTAAACGTTGGCAGCTCTGTGACCTGGTGACAGCTGTTGAAGCTGCGGCAATTTGTTCGTAAAGCGACGAATTTATCATTACAAATAGGATTGGTAGTAAACTTAAGTTATATACGTATTATGTGTTTTCCTGCTTGCTGGATTTTGGTGATTAAGGTGGCCACCTGAATGTATATATTTTGCTCGTCCAAGGTCTAGAACTGCGGAAGCAGTAAGGATGACACAGCAATTGCATCACGCCTTCCCCTAGTCTCTATACGCTAAACGCTTAAGGCCACGATCTTTCATTTATTTCAAAAAATTGCAAATAACTTGAATGTTTTTTAACCAAATGCTTTGAAAAAATTTGAGACTATGTACAGTCATGCGATACACAATTTCGCCACTGCGTTTTTTTTTTAAATAATGTACCGTTCGCTAGCAAACAATTATTTTTCTTCTTTTTGGCTTATCTTGACTGCAAAATATATGATAATTCAGGGGCAAAATTTAAAAATCTGTTTGGTGTATTGCAACAGAAAAATTCGTACATAAACGATGATATATAAGTGTTAAAACTGTAAGAATGAATTTTTGGTACATATATATATATATTAATTTACGTAAACAAATATTTTCAAAACCACTGTAAAACTTGAGAGCGAGGCCTTAACTAGCAAGCAGGCTTCCCGCCGACAACGCACCTGTTTGAGACGTTCAATGGTTAACCTATCATTTTATGACGTATTATAAAAAACATAGGTGTACTGTACACGCCTATACCTTTTTAAGTATTCCGCGGCAAGATTTTCATACATAAAGTGGACCGCAAAAACATCCACTTTCGCTACATCCAGCAGCTAGAACATTTGCTTCAATGAGTAGTAATAAACGTGAAATGGGAATACACAAACTTTTTTTTTAATACTATTCCTAAGCAGACATCACTCATGCGGTTTTAACAGTTTTCGAATAACGGCTGAAACTCTGTACACCTCTCGGCGGTCTGGGCAGGTGTTATCAAAAACAAATCGTGGGAAAAACAGACCTACTCTCTGGCGAATATCGCTTACGTTGTGCAGTGTCTACCGCGAGAATTTACGTGGATGTGTGAGGATAAGGCACTCACGTATTGTAGCCTTAACGAAACGATATTTGTCGGTGTCTCCACTCGTCACCTGACGAAGCCGATGTAGTCGGCGAAACTCTGTGACCGCGCTTCCGCGGAGAAATGTGTTCGTCCATCTGTGTGTATGTGTTTTCTATCTGCAAGTGCCACCTGCAAGTACTTGCGCAACCCTCTATTTTTCTGAATTGTAATTTGCCGTAATGTAGTTTGAGTTTAGCACATATTTTTGGCGTGTGCCGCACCGACCAATTATAATTACTCAGTGAATGATGCCGAAGAGTTAGTGTTTTGTACGGAAGAAATCATTTCGATGACCGGTATCGTCACAAACTCTTTCTACAAAAAATTATTTGACTTTTTTATTTTAGTTTCTACGACCAACCGATTTTGTGACGAGAACTGTACTTGAATCATTGGCGTGTTAGCTCACGCTAACGAATCAATGAAAAATGTGATTTGTGTTCATGATAGTTCAATTAACTTAGCACTTGCTTCAAATAAAATACTTAATTTATAAGGGATGTTTATAAATATATGATGATTTGCTTCTGAATACAGTTCGTAAATAATTTTTCTGTACTACTTTTGTTAGTATGAAAGGGTTAACATAAAACAACTGTTGTATGTTAACGACTGCATACAAGTAAAGGTAAGTTATGAAAGGAAAATTCTTGAGATCAGAATTATTACAACACCATTTTAAAATGACGGTCTTTTGCTTATCATTTAAGGGCGACATGTTAAACATCACCAATTCTGGGAAATTATTCTAGTAGTAGTGTCTAATAGGATAACGTAATGCATTCATTAATATCGTCTTTCATCCTAATGTTTTGATGAAACTATGATTTAAAATATAGTGACACATTGAAACGTTAATGAGCACTTGAGAATTTTTTTTTAAGCTTAACAGTCCTCTAATTTACAATAAAAGAAACAAAGTTACAAATTAAAATACCATGGCTATTTGTTATATTTCGAAAAAAAAAAAAAAACTAATTTCTGATCAAATTTATTCGAATATATAACTATGAATGACGGTAAATTTTTATAGAATATTCACGTATCCAATTATTTGGGAAATTACTATAGCAGTGTAAACAGAATTAACGACTTAATACTAGCATCACACGTTAAAGTGTTTTTTAGTCGGACCACGTTAGTTAAATGTCAATATATTTAATTTATAAACGGAACGTTTATACAGTTTGAATTCCGATATAAGATCATTTTTTAAAAAAAGTCTTATGCCGGTTAAGTGGACACACTCCATTGCGATTTCTTTGACTGTGAAATAAAACTGAAGAGAATAGAAAAAAAAACATAAATAGGCAGACTATGGTTTAGTCAACAGGATACATACACATAATAAAATTACACAAAAGGAATTGGGCCAAATAATCCAAGGAATGACAAAAACGTATATAAACAAAAGAAATTCTCCATACTCCACCAAGGCTGACAATCCTGGTTTAAGGTCTACTTTGGCAAATTTTTTTATTTTAAATCGAGCCCGTATCGCGCTCAGATGGGAGGCAAGCTCTGTAGTGCTACCCCAGCCGCGGTCCTTATGCATTTATAAACACTTTTATTTTCAAATGTGATTTGTTACTTATTCATTCACAAGCTACTTAATCATTTAACAATATAAAATTATCTCTTTGTGCAAATGAAACTTCTGTCATTTTATCCAGTATTTACTTTATATAATTGCAGAATTTTTCTGCACGAATAGTAATCTAAGAACACTATATATATATATATATATATATATATATATATATATATATATATATATATATATATATATATATATATACACGTATTACGGTCTGTAGGTCACTGTAATATTGCTTCAGTAACAGTTAATAGCTCTGACAGCCCACCGTTAGAAAGTCAGCTACGTTGCATATTAACTCACGCACCTTTATAGCTAGAAAAGACACAATAAATTATTGTAGTAATATCCAGTCTTTCGATATATTAATACTGTTAAGTTAATGAACTTTTAAAACTATGACGCTATATTACCTACTTTTTAATACGTTTGAAATAACGTGTTGTGTCAAAAAAACAATTCGTGTGGTAAATGTTACAAATGTATTTCGACTGATGAAGAAAATATTTTATTAAAAATTTTAACATTAAAAAAATAGACCTCTCCAGTCTCATGTAAGACAATGTAAGTTGCAAGTGTTTGAAAAGCGTGACGTTGACAAAGTTATAGCGTTTTTAATTGGAAAATATTTACTTTATACATTATATGAAATCAAAATTTATTTATTTTTGGTTTCATTCAAATTGTTTTCTATTGGCAGTAAGTAAAGTAATATATTCTTAAGTCTTCGATTAATAATCGTTTTAATTCCCACAAAAATATCAGACATTATCGCAAACTAAATACATCGAGAAAAAAAAACGTAATTCAGTAACAAGACAAACCAATTATAAAAACATAATTTTGCACTAAATGTCTGCAAAATATACAATAACATACGAACACTAAGCATTTCTACAGAGAAAAAAAAATTTAGAAGGTTGTCACTAAAAACTTGACCTCAGCTCACAATTTAAACGTGTTCATGAGCAGTATGTAGCAAAACAATTTCAACCTCTATGTGTTGTACTTACCATTATTGGTTGCACGTATGATACACTATTTCACAATTATTTCAACAACACGAGAATACTTTTATGAACACGGATCAGCAGTATAACAATTACCATCTCTGTTCCTTGAGCCGAGTTTGATGTGATACCCATTCACCATTCTCAGAAGAAACTTGAATTCAATGCACTCCATATCGTCAGCCGAGCCATGTTCTAAAACCTTGTATCTTCTCAACAGTACAGAAAGCATTGTTTTCATGGACGTGTAGGCGTAGTACTTCCCTAAGCACATCCGGCGCCCAGCTGCAAACGGAACAAACGAGCACAGGGGACGACTGAAGCTGTTTGCTGGCCTGAATCTGTCGGGGTCGAACTTATCAGGTTGTGGATAATACGCCGGGTCCCTATGCACGAGATAAATAGGAATTATGATCGTGGTTCCTGCAGGTAACGTGAATTCACTGAGTCGTACTTCTTCCTCAGACATTCTAGCGATTAATGGAACTGAAGGGTACAACCGCATTGCCTCATTGATGACTTGCTCCAAGTACACCATCTGTCTGAGATCTCTAACGTTGACGGGTCGGTTCATGTCTTCACCAAATATGTCTTCCTGCTCTCTAAACACTTTCTCCTGGACATCCTGATGCAAACCAAGCAACATCAAGACGTGCGTTGCTGCTATGGCCGAAGTGTCTGTGGCAGCTCCCATAACAAGCATTACCTGGTCTCTTAGTTCATCTGCAGTGAAAATCCCTGGGTTGTCAACCATATTTGATACCATGTGGTCCAAAAACCCTAGACGTTGTTTCGTTTCAACTGGAAATTCCTTATGTTTTAACCCGGGATTCAAACATTTGTCCGTCTTCTCATTTACTATCTTGTCAACGTAATCACGCATAGGTTTAACTAATTCAACGACCTTCGTATATGAGCGAGTGACTTTAGCTAAGGTAACGAACCAAAACCATGGCCTAAAAAAGAAGTATGACAAAGTTCGAAATATCTTTGACATATTTTCGTTAATACACCGTTGTTTCTCTTCATTTCGTACATCTGCCGTCGCACCAAGACTGGTCTCGGTTACCATATCCAGTGAGCACGCCATTAAGTACTCGACCGCGCTGAATGGAACTTCGTCGGAATGCTTCTCCAGTTTGTCAGCTAAATCCAAACTCTTCTCATAGAACGTTTTGACGTAGGTGTCGATGACCTGACGGTAGAAAGCTGGGTTCATAATCCTGCGAAGTTTCTTCCAGTTCACTGTATCCGTCGTAAACAGTGACTTCCTGAAAACTAATCTAGCTGGACCGTAGAAAGGTGGTTTGGACAAAGTCCTGCTGTTGTTGAATATGGCCTCAATATCTCTAGGTGTCGTGACAACCACTACCAAATGCGGTCCGACCCATGTTTTAAACACTGGCCCGTACTTGCGACGAAGTTTTCGACCGTAGTCCAGCAAGTCCTTGCTATGGTGTAAGACCGACAGTAAGTTCCCGATAACAGGAAGTCCTGGAGGGCCAGGTATCCTGTCTCCAAGCTGGCGGTAGCGACTCCTGATGACGTACCACGCGGCAACAACGAAGACCATCGCTACCCAGACGAGACCGCCGGTCCAATCCATCAGCCCGGTCATCTCTGTGAAGACTGCTCAGTCTTGCACCTTGACACTGTAGTTATACGCAAGCGCTGTACGAGACGAGCGGGTCTGCCAGAAAGTTGTTCGTGTACACGCCGTATGTTGCTAACCTTGAACGTGAGAACGGCAGTCATTACGTAAAAAAAGCTCCCTTCCTCTCCTCAATTAACCACCAAAATTATCCAACTTGGAGAACACTCCGCGTTAATAAGCATGTTTAGAAGGAACAATAAGATGGCACTTGTAAAAATCTCTCGTATTTGGTGAAAAATTGTGCCGTTTGTGGTATACATCCTAAAACCACATCATCTCTCAATTTAGCATGCTGGTGTGTGTTTAATTCAAAAGACTCGTTCCGAAAATAGTATGAAGTATTGTAATAGTCTCTAATTATAAAATTATTCTAACACAGTTGTACGTCAGGCTAGTTATTTAGTTAAACTTGATTCTTACCAACGACAAAAGTGAAGCATGATCTTACCCGTGCCTAATAACAATTCTTAGTTGTTGCGTATTTTGGACTTAAATGCTACCCTTTATAAACACGTGTAACATAATATATTTTCACCACAATGCGAAAAAAAAAAAAAAAGCTATTTTTACAGTTTTGTCAGGTGTTTTTAAATAACACGCTTAGTTTGTAAACCGTAATGTAGGTTACACCTTACGATTATCAGAATGAAATTTTGAAATACATATCAGGATACACAATATATGTTATGAAAGTGGTGTAAAAGCTATATACTATGTACATTAGCATACTTTCTTAGTTTAAATTCAAGATTATTATCTCTTAATGAATATTTCAGCATTTATGTTCAAACATAGTGTAAGTTCCATTTTAATTCGATTAGAATGGCATTAATATCAATCAAAAATTATTTTAATACGTAAAACACAAGAACCTACTTGTCAATTGTTGATTTTAACCTACATGTAAACGCTTTCAATTTAGACGAAT
Source organism: Medauroidea extradentata (assembly GCA_003012365.1). Lineage (NCBI taxonomy): Eukaryota > Metazoa > Arthropoda > Insecta > Phasmatodea > Phasmatidae > Medauroidea > Medauroidea extradentata. The sequence goes on from PNEQ01056571.1 coordinate 34,376, forward strand.
CATAAAACAATTAAAATCGAAATTAGTAGCAGAAGAGTTTGTATATTTATACAAAAGATCAATTTTTTATTTCTCTATCACGTATTTGTAAAAATTATAAAATCAGGCTATTCATCAGAATATTATATTTTATCGTAATAAACAGTAATCGTTCTGGGACTCTCGCTGCAGCTTCATTTGTGATTTGAACGAAAACGATGGCTCCTAGACAGTTACAACAGGATCACATTTTTTTGTTACACAGGTAACATTACTCAACAAACCCCCTTCAAATGTATGTAAAACCTGACGGTAAAAAAGTTGTTTGCAATTAGGGGGTAGCTGCACGTACTATATTCGTGAAGGTGGAAGGTATCAAGAATATGCTGTTGATTTGACGACAATATTGCTGGCAATATTGTTTTCTTGCGTGGCGTAGTTTCCCATATTTTGGAAAATACGGTTTTAAACGTCCATCTTTAACTGATCATAATGCCCTTAATATTAAGTTTAGGTGAACAGTGCGCAACATGTTTTCGTATTCTTTTGTTGCATGCTACAACCTGTGTAGATATCGGAAGGTATTTTCGAGACATTCTGTGTATATGCATATATATATATATATTTTGTGTGTGTGTGTTGTGCTCTTATAAATAAACATTGAAAGAGATTGTAATATATCTCCATTAAAGAATGAGAATTGTTTTACACGTTATTAAATCATCTCTCACTTCACAGTCTTATGTAATTGACCTTCACACCCGAACACTTCCAGTCGGACGTGTATGCGGAGTAAAACTCCTAGAGAGTACGGTTTCATTAAGTGACCTTCCGCTGTAATAACATGTTTTCGTAGATATGGGTAGGCCCATGCATGTAGTTCCTAGTTTATTCCCCAGACGTTTGAGCACAGGAAAAAAAACACTTTATGTAGATACATAATGTTTAAGTTTTCTTACTTTTATATAGCATCTGCCACTGTGCTACTCGTAAACTTTTCCAAAAAAAAAATGTCATGAAAATTATACTTCCTTTGTTAAGTATGCATTTTATTTATTGGGAAGACCATATAATTATAATGCCCTCTAGTTCAAATTGTTTAAAAACTAGAGGGCTTTCTGGTAAATCCCAAGTTATATAGATATTGAATACACATATGCATTCTTTAGTAGAAGACAGGATAGCTAAAAGTTAATTACATATTTTGATGCTTTTTTTATTACTCCAGTACTTGTTTTGGTATAACTCCAGGCTTTTTTGGTATGCTAATATTGCACTTAATAAATATTTGGAATATTATATTACACAAAGTAAATAATAAGTTTTAAAATTATGTTACACATTGTAACCCGCACATTTTCACTCAACAGCGCACAGCACATTCTGCTGCCCCTAGAGACATTACATTTTAAGGCTCGCTTCCTCTTACACCGTACGCACCCACTAAGAAAGTATTTTTCGAAATTCAAAACTTAAAGGAGTGAAAAGGGGTGAAGTTTGCTTTCAGCGAATCCTTGATAGCGCTTTTTTTAACCAGTGAAATTATTCGTGTAATTTTTGCTCCAGAATAAATCTTACGCGTATCCCTAAAAAATAGTTTCAGGATATTTTTAATTTCAGCATTTAATTGTATCGAAAATTTGTGGTTTTAATCAATCCACGGTATGTCTTAAACCTATTTATATGTCGAGATGATATTTTAGTAGGAATGAAGCTTACGTAAATACTTAAAAATCTATTTTATGAACTTTTTTAAATCAATAATTTAGTGGGCAGAAACATGTAAACTTTCTAGAATTCTTGAAAAGCAGATGTGAACACGGAGAAATAATTTAAAAGTTGTTACATTTTGCCGTGCTATTGATACGTACACCTCTCTGAGCATGGACCTGTATATTCATACTAGCAGTGAACCCGCGGCTTTGCTCCAGTGTGTTACTTATACTACATAATATTTACTTTAATTGAAAATCCTCTTTGTACACCATATAGGTAGTTAAGTCATCAAGTGTAAGAATGACAAAGCTGATAGTCGAGTTAACTCTACAGTAGCAATAGCTATCCACGTGAAAAACAGCCTTAATTGTTCCTGCCACTAACAGCAACTTCACCTGGGCCTCATTTACAGTCACAGCAATGTTGACGTTGTGGGGTGATTATAGACTTCTAAATGTGAGAGGGTAATCGAATGAAATACGCAGTATATATGGTATGAAGACTGATTTCCCTCCAAGCACAACCATTGGTAAGGTGCTCTTAATAACATATTTGGTTTTTAAAACCTTCTCTTGAAGTTAAGTACCATTAGACAGTTTCGGCGGGATAATGTTTTGCAGCAAAATAAAATTTATTGGTGCCCCAAACTTGAGGTCAGTGAGATGGTATATGTGCGATGACGCTGTCAAGGAACTTTAGTGTATAGTGGACTGCATAATACATATTTACCACTTTTGAACGACTTCGTCCAAATTGTACTAATTTAATATGTCTTGCAGGTTTTGTGTGTTAGAACGACAAACGGCTGTGCCACATAACGTCGAAATTATTCAAAATTTCCTATGCGCATAGAGATTGTACAGCACGTCTCGAAAGAACTGTATAATTTATTTCTCGCTGGTTGTACTTACTTTTCGGATCATCTGCCTTCAAAGTTTACTAAGTTTTCTTCTCAATATCTAAGTTGCATTATAAAATAAAATACTTGCATTACTTTTTATAGGTACTTACGTAAGCTTCGTTCTGATGCGAACACCACCTCAGTATTATCTACTCGTCAAATAAGTATCATCGGTTGATAGAAAACGAATGTTATGCCTTTTCGCCCCTTTAGGTGTAAAATTTAGAAAAATCTTAATTTCACACCTTACATAATTGTCCATGTATCCAAGTGAAGTGAAAATCACGACGATAGTCCGTTCAATCGAAGCAAAATCAATCATTAATTAAAAATCACATATAACCACTGTGCAGTACTAAGAGATTGAATTTTGAAAAGTTTAAAACCATTTTGCAGCAACTTACATTCTCAAACAAAAATAAACTAAATATTTCAATGGGTTCGATATATATCGAATATTTATCTAAAACACACTCGAGGTCTTTTCACCTCCTAAGAGACTGATTTAAAAAAAAGAAAAAAACCTTGGATCTCATTTTAGACTACTCCACTGATGTCTCTTGGACGTGAAAAACACGACAATAGCCCGCTGGGTTCAAGATGTATCGACGATTATTTAAAAACACATTTTTTCACTTTTCACACACTTTCACCCCCTTAGGTGCGAAATTTGAAAATTCGTGAAATTTATTTTTAAGTATTTGAGAAAGCATCAACGTTAAACAAAAATCACGTCGATATATAAATATCAATAGGGTCGATATATATCGATTGTGAGTCGAAAACACATTTTACCCGTTTTTTACCTATTTAGGGCCGAATTCGGAAAATATATTTAAATTTTATTTTGAGTAATTACAAAATCATCAAGCTACAGCAAAGAACACTTTGATTTATCGATTGGTTCAATAGTTAGGTATGGAGGAATAATCGAAAACGTATTTCACTTATTTTCACCCTCTAAATTAAAGCATTTCTAAACGTCTTGGAGTCGTGTCATAGTCATTTATATAAGTTAAAAATTGAAGTTCAAATCACTACGATAGCCAATTGTGTTCCAGTGATATAGACGATTCATAAAAACACGTGTTCCCCTTTTTATTGCTTGGGGGTCGAATTATAAAAAATCCTAAAACTGCTCTTTGGATATTTACGTAAGCAACACTTTGAAGTAAATAGCAACACTTTATCCCGAAGGGTTCGATATATATCGATAGTTAATCGAAAACATACTTCAAGTTTTTTCACCCCTTTAATTGTTGAATTTCGAAAAAACCCTTAAATTGGTTAATATGCTTTTATTTATGATTTACTAATTGAAGTAAAAGTCACGACGATAGGCCGTCAGGTTCGAGCTATGTAGACAAATCTTATGAAAAACACATTTAATCTCTTTTCACCTCCTTAGGTGACGAATTTCGAAAAAATCCCTTCTTAATGCTCGCCTACGACCTAAAGGGAACTCACACAACTTTTCACAATTATAGGTCCAGCAATTTGAGCTGAACTTTGATATGTCAGTCAGACAGTCAGTGTTCTCTTTTATACATTGAGAGGGTATTTTCGCATCCACGGAGAACATGCTTCATTAAATGTGTCCTTGGTGTTCCGACCAGCTATGTCTCAGCCTGAAGACGAGAATAGATCGCAATTCCCGAAACGTTTTTTTTTTTCGTTGTTTTTAGCTTGTGTTGTGTTGTCTCTTGTCTTTTGTTTGTTGTCCACTGTTAATTGTTTTTTATCTACTTCAGTTCTTTTATGTTTTAATATGGTTCTACTTGTATCTGCCTTTTGTTTCTGGGTGTCGAGTCGATATATTTTTTTTAAAATATTCTGACTACTTACCTAACCGAAGTTGTTTAGAGCACTGTTAGGTGGTTTTGGATTCGAATACCGTATAAGACAAGGCGACGGGTAGCTGCTATGATACATACACACATATAGTGGCAGCATGAGAAGAGTCAATGTTCTGTATGTAGTACGAAAATTTAAGGGTGGCTTCCATTTGTGGTGTAGGCACCCTCTAAGTTGTGAAAAATGGTAAAATATATTTTTCTGATACTCTCGATTTCTCATGAGCCTTGTGAGGTATCATTTTACTTTGGGGTGGAAAGTCGTAAAATGTGGTTTATTCGTGTTCTTAATATCTCATTTAATTAACTCGATATGCTATCATTGTCGTTTTTCTTCAATAACTACACGTGGGCAAACCGGCAACTTGGCAGCTAGTAGTGTTACATAAATCAAACCCATAAAATTAAATGGTCGTTTATCATATTCATAGGATTCAGTCCAATTTAATAAATCATTTCGTTACGCCGTGCACATTTCTACATTAACATTGACGAATTTTCCAATGTCATGCTACTCAGAGTGTTTTCGTCCTTTTATTCCAAGTATATTGCACTGCATGCATACAACATATAGGTTACAAATCAACAATTACATGTATATTTATTTCATGATAAATGCATGTAGATATATGGCCAATTTCTTTGAAACTACGTGTTTTGTAGGTTATGAGTATTTTGAAAATCTTGAAATATATTCTGAATAATGTCTTTGCAACGAAACATTGACGTAACTACAACAAACACACTATTTTTTTTATCTAGTTCACACACAATTTACAAACACATTTAAAGTTGTGTTATGTGTATTTTAAACTTTTATGAATATGTTTTTAATTAGTCTCAGTGTGACATACTTTTTACCGCAACTATATAAATGAATGTATATAAAGTTAACGTGGTTCGTTCTCATGGTACTGCTATCAATGATTTTAAGTATCAAATTAGCAATGAATTTTCTATAGAGAAAGCAGAATTGATATAAAATAATTTCGAAACAAAAATGAAACATCTCTTTATAAAATGATATGACGTCGTGTAAAAGCGGTCAGTGAGTGTTGGGTAATCAACAAGTCACCAAAAAGAGGCGGAATGGGGCAACAAAGGTGCACCAGGAATCCGATGACTTGAGGAGTTAAGTGGGTCTTAAGCGTAGTGTGTACCGGTTTCAAATTTCCACGTTCGACGCGTGGGAACAGCGGAGCTATAAGAACCAGACTGCCATGTTCGACAAGAAGCATATCGCCTCTATTCACAGGGTATCAAACTGGCGCGCAAGGCTTTCGCAGAGCTCTTCTTCCTATAGGATATAAAGCGGTGACCCTAAAATTTTATTTTTGGTCAGTTTGAAGTAATGGCCAACGCACGCATCTCGTGTTGCACTTTACGAATTCAGATCGCATTTCCGGAGTTACAACAGTTTAACAAAACAGTTTTCTTTTGCCATTTTGAGAAACTCCAAAATCATGTTTCTAACAAGCGTGCTGGATTTTTGAAAAGTGAGAAGAGTAGCTTCGAATGTGTGTTATTTTCGTAGCTAACCACAATATGAATACTTTATGCGGTTTCGCGTAAAAACAACTATTCACGCGACATGATGCAATACAATCCATGCGCCAGGTACCCACTCATCTTAACACTTACCCAACGATCTTCAAAAACTCCTTAATTCAGCTGGGATTGCTCCAGCCCTGGTGATAGCTGGAAGCCAATCAGAAGGGAGAGTTTTGACAGCCTGGTGGGGGTGCGAAGAATGTTATAGACACCGAGATAGCGACCGAGAGGCAGTGTCGGATAGAGAAATTTTCTGTTCCATCGGCGACCGCACCTAGGGACTCTGGGTTCGAGACTGGGTGCGATCCTCTGACTAGAGCTGTATCTTCAACGATGGTACGAGCGGTGAGTCTCCTTTTGATTTAGGAAAGGAAAGCGATCCCTTACCTATCTCCTGTCCTGCCTTGCCCTAACCCTTCAACTCGCCTCGTATTCTGTATTACTATAATTTTCGGTATATTAGATAACTAATAAACTCTGTGATCTTCATCTTTGACTCATTTATCTTCTCCTTCCCGGCAAAAGTTGTAACAACGTGTTCTGTAGCGGTCAATCTTAAAGCGTGCGTGAACTTCTGAAATCCTTATAAAAGCGTCATGGTTCAGTTGCTGCTACCTGTTTTGTAGTCAACACATGCAATCAACACATCTAACTTCAAGCTGTTAATCAGAGTGGCCACTCTATCAGGCAGCAACTGCAGTCAAACATTAATTTTTGCTTTTCATCCACCATTGGCCTTAAAACGAGAGTTTAATAATTAATGGAGATGCTCAAACATGTTATAAGACCGAATATATATCTGCCTATATGGTTCGGGATACACTTATCACTCAAACAAGCCCTGCTCAATTTCTATTTTCAGCATATACGTATCTTTCCGCGCGTAAAGGCCAAATAATGGGAAATATCTAACGTCTCCGGACGCACGTCAATTAATAATTGCGCGTTTAAGTTAAATTGTGCAGCCGGTAGAAACCTATACATTTTAATAAAAACATGTTTATTCATTACACAAAACTCAAATATGCTGATTTCAGTTGATTTTCTTTCAGTATCGTTACACTTAAATAGTAAAGTACACGGAACTACATTCGGCAATTCGTTTCCAACCACACAAGGACTGAGGTAACTATTGTTAATGTGGAATTATACGCTGAAAGGGCTGGTCATTTTTTTCAAAGGTTAAATCTTAAGTGCTCACTTTATCCCGAACGACCTATAGTAAGGCCGGGATTACGATGCATTCACGTTCACTTTACTTTAACTTTCACGCAAGCAGGAAACACCTTGACACACGCACTTGAACGGGCCCTATCACGATCACGCCACTTTACACTTACGTTCACTTTCACGTAACGAAATGTTTGCCGATGTCAAGCTCTTAATTTAAAGTGGTACGTGAAGTTATACCACGTGATCGCCTGGGCCAATCACATTTCGGAGGAGTAAGTGTCTCCTATTGTGTCATGTTATCTATGACTATTTATTTCAAGGCGCTCTCAGGACGTTTTTCATTGCCTGCTTGCAGCTTACGTGAAGGATCGTAATACGGCATCTCAACTGATTACGTACTACGTACACATAAACGTGATAAAGTGGTAAGTGATACGTCATCGTAACCCCTGCCTAAAGAAGGGCTGTAGTACCCATCTTTGCAACAGTAACAACGTATGTTTTGTGCGGACAAACTTGCTCCCGTAAAACTGATTATACTATAGCCTAATTGGATTGACGAGTTAAATTTGCGAGAAGACTCTGGAAATAATAGCCTCAAGACTGTATTCATGGAAAAAGTAGTGGCAGTGTGGGAAAGAAGTAACCTAGCTCGGTGGTAATGACATGATTTCGGTCCTGGCTGAGTAATTAAGGAAATACGTACACTGCATTTTTCTACATACGTAGATCGGATAGATACTTTAGAAATTACTATCTGTACGTTTGTTTTCCGGGTCCATGACTACTCACAACCTTCTTATTACAGGGTCAACCGTTTCAGATTATACTTAACGAGGGCTCTAGAGAAAAATCTGCATGTAAATACAAAATAAAAACAAGAGTAGATTCCCACCAAAAGTAAAATACGATAGTCAAGGTTATGAACAATTTCCTCCAAAAAATAAGAGCTCAAACTAAAATTATGTATTTGCAGTCATTTCAAGGGTGCTTCTATCAACATTTCATTAACCTTCGAGTTAACACTATGAGAATTTCAGTGCAATTTTAGTTATTTGCATTCCTAATGTTTTGACAATTTTCCAACCCATCGAACAAGCTATTTACTATTTCATATACATTAATTTTTCAATTCAAACAAAGTATTTAATATCTGTGTAGAATTGTGATTGAACTATAATTATTTTGTAAACAATACACCGACATGCTAATAAAGATAAATATGGCGAAATTGTTCTCCTTGTATTGAAGAGGTGCTTTCAATTTCTTTACGAAATGGTCAAAAGCATTCTGAACAAAATCGCTTGTTAGCGAAATTGAGCCAGAATAGAACGAAACAACAATACCAAATCCACAAAATGACGCATCAATCCAGAACTTTAATTAAAGTGTAATTTAAGCTTTGGCTTTATCCTTTGAAACTGTCACTTATGCATACACGATATCCGTAAGTTTTGTTGCAATTTTTTTTTAAGTTTGCTCATTTGAACTTCTGATTTTTTTACTTAGCGGTCCCCCGAAGCATTTAAAGTTCAACTATAATATGAAACTATTATATTTTACTTTCTTAAGGAATCGTTTTGTGTGTCGGTTTTTTTTTAGTTTTATATTAAAAGTTTCTTAATGGGCATTGTGTCTTAACAATGGCATTCCGTTAGTTTTGGGAAGTGTGTTTTCGTTTTGTGTATTTACACAAGGGACGCAAGCGGAATAGTTTAGTAAAAAAAAAGTACTTACGAACTCGTGGTAGGTTTTGAGGATATTGTATCACGTCATGACAAGGCACTAAATTATATCTGTTATTATAAATTACAAAATTACGTTTTTCAGGGGATATTTATTGATTCAAATTAACAATTTGTTCCAGTAACTTTCTTAAATTTTTATTTTCAGGTATTAAAGTAACATTTTAAACATCTAGTAAATTTATTACGATGACATGACAATAATAACCTTCAGATTCTGATTCTTGATTCATCTGCGGCCAGTTTTTAACTACTATCTGTTTTAATAATTAATTTCGTTAAAATATGAAAATAAAAAATACAAGTAGACCACTGATTCAGACGAAATGTTTTCATGGTATTCTGATGTCGAAAAAAAAAGTTTTTTTTAGTAACAGGCTAAAATATTACTTTCATTCAGTAATTAACACAGCACGAATTAAAATAATTGATACATTTTAAACCAATTGTATATACATATTAAAGAAATTATTCGTAAATGTAAGACTTCGTTTTGACTGTTAAGGTAATGGTAGACCTTTTTTGCTGTTAAAGTTTTTAAAGTCCTGTAATGATGCAGATATCTTAAAACCGTCTAATAGAATAATTTAAAATCTTTTTTTCTATTAAGTGTGATTTTTTTTAGCAAAAATCATATAATTTTGCGTGGTGATCAGTATTCGTACCATTTAATTAAGTCAATAATTATCAGTGGGGTACATAAAAAATTATTGTTTGGGGAAATAGAGCTTATCTTTACGAGTAAAAATAATATTCCCAAAAACCGCGTAAGTAGGAAACCGAGGACGTAATTAATATTACAACATATATTACAACATGAATTTGTTTAATGCCATTAAGTATGTATATATAGTGTCACTTGAAAAACGCACTGAAAGAAAAGTATTGTTGTAGGTACCATACTTATGTTAAAATAGGGATAACAGGCCAGTTAGGTTGATGGTACTATCTTGATTCTTCCTACGACGCACTGTTCTATAGAAGGAACAGATATCATTTTTCTTTTTGCAGAACAAAGTGTCACTTTTACAAAATATATTCTTGCAGGAACACACTAGATAGTACCTACAATCGAACTGGACTTCTGTCCCTATTTTAACAGTTGTATTGTACCTCCGACAACACGTTTCTTTCAGTGATAAGTTACTGATAACGAGCAGATTATAAAAACTATCACGTTCAAACAATATGCAACGGTATCGCTCCAGCATTACAATTGTTTGGTGTGGTGGGGTAGACACCGTGGCATGCGGAAAGAAATAGGACGTGACGTCAAGTCGCGTCTTCAGGGAAAGAATTCAAAGTCTGGGTACTTGACAGAAGAGCTGCAAAAGAACTGCGGCATGTGTGTGATGATTGACGCGGCTGCACAACGCACTGGCGAACTTCCAGACGTCTGCTGAGAGAATATAGCCTATTGACGAGTAGATAAGGACGAGATGCTAACAAAAGCCATTGCCAAGTATCGACATGCGCTGAGGAAGAAGACACTGTAAAATATTCATTACATTATGTGATGGTGAAAATCTCGCAATGCGAGTAGTGAGTGTAGGGTTGCACAACTTTTTCACCTTTGCCATAAGGGATATTTCTGGTAACCCGATTCACAACATTTACTCCTAGCGAAATGATCAAAGAAAGCTATTGTTGGAAGCAAGTTGATTTTAATACAGCCTGGAAATTAGAAATATTCAGTATCACACAAAATTCACACCATTTCAGAGCATAGTGGTATGACAAACTATTATTTACATGCATGTAGAAAATTCAATAGTTGAATCTTTTTCTTTTTCAGGTAGTAGTTATTCAACATTCTGGCATCGTTTTTTTTTTTTTTTTTTAATTTTCGTTTCTATAAATGCTGAAATACGGCGTCCCGTTCAGTGTACTTACGGGATAATTAATTTAGCCCTAGTATACGGGAAATCCCGTACAAAACGGGACTGTTGGCAACCCTAAGTGAGTGACAGTCACCATGAATGTATGTATTTTGTGTTACAACTTTTATTCTGGTTAAAGTAATGGAACATTAACCTAAGTACGGAATATAATACATACAGATATAATTTTAGACACCGTAAATATCTTTTGTGGTTACTATTGTTACAGATCGAATTCTAGTTAGAAAATTTTTATTACTTTCTTAACTGAAATTCGATCTGTAACAATGGTAACGGAAAATAAATATTTATGGTTTCTAAAATTCTATCAATATGTATTCTATTCCGTAGTTAGGTTAAAGTTACATGGCTTTAACAAGAAGAAAAGTTATGAAACAAAATACTAAATTCAAGATGGTTACTACCACTCATTCTTTAAGGGCGCGATCTACGTCAATTTTAAGGAAATTTTTTTTTATTTTTATGTTTGTACAAGCTATTTTTTTACTGTTTTACATAAATTATGACAAAATTTTGCTCTTATGAAAATTCTTTTCTGTCTCATAATTTTTGCGCAATAATTAGTAAACGTTAACATTTGCATTTTACGGTTTAATGTACGCCACTTAAACCAACTGGCATGCGAAACCGAAAAAAATTACGGTGAATAACAATGTTGTAAGCTAGGTCGTCTCCTATATAAAAAATGTGCTTTAAAATTGTTTCTCAATAAACATACATTCAATTTGTAAGATTTTTATATATTCTACAAATTTGTTATTAGCTGTATTTTCTTTTTTCCAGTTTTGTCTGTCAGTTGGTTTATGATGGCGTAAATATAATTTTTTTACGTTCACCAGTCATTACGCAAAAACTATGACAAATAAATATATTTCATAAGAGCAAAATTTTGTCCTAATTTATGTCTAAAATAAGAAAAAAAATAAGTTGTACAAATATAAAAATTAATTACGACATTGAAAATTGATGTAGCCGCACCCTTAAGAGTGTGTAGTAGATAAATAAACGCTGAAAACATAAATTGGTTTCTACGCTTTTTTCGAAGCTATTATGGACTTAACACTCAATGACAATCCTAGATAATAGTATTTGCCAACTTTATGAGTAAATATTTATCCAGAATTACTAATTCGTTACGCGTGATCTCTTGCGCCGCAGTTAAATGCACGAGGTTCCGGTGTCAGAGATTGTGCCTCAGAAGTTCGCAACACTGGAAACTATTGTGTTGAGAACGTTGGCTAAAACTATTGTCTGGGTTTGCTATTGTTTAATTTTCGCCAATTTGGCTTCAAGAAACCTACCGTTATAGATTAATGCTTTTAGCGTTGAATTGTGTACCACGCCCTCTTAAGAAGTATATTACGGACTTTCATTATTGCAATACTGTGTCTTCTCAGGAAAGCAAGCTTGACACAAACTTGTATACCGAATCCATTTAGGGCAGTTTGTTTGAAATTATTCTTATATTGGGAGTTTTTAGTTTTAGTATGTCTGATATGTAGAGCCAGCGATTTTTGGTGAAAAAAATCCTGCAACGATTTGTTTCAACGTCTTATGTGCACATCTGTTTCTATGGTCAGTGATTGCAAGTTTTTAACTTTCGGCGTCTCGAGGTCATACCCGCAAATCACGGACGTGTGGTGTCGTAGTAACATTGTTCTGGTTGGTGCAGTCAAATGAGCCACGCCTCTGCCATATTATATTCTGCCAATAACCACGAACCGAATTGGCTTCATGAAACGTACCATTTAAAAGTAATCCTTCTACTGCTTAAGTGCGCGGACTACCGCAATTTACATCGTCATTATTTTATTTTGTAAATGTACCAGATATTTTTTTTTCTTATTTTAAACACAAAATGTGACTAAATTTGGCTCTTATAAATTTTTTATCTCTCATAGTTTTCGCGTAATGGCTTGTTAAAGTCATATTTTGCATGTTTCCGTTTTAATGACTACACTAAAACCAACTGATATACCAAACTAAAAAAAAACCACAGTGATTGAATACATTACAGGCTACAATGACATGCTCATAAAATTAAAGAATAAACATTATTTGTATTTAAAAAAAAACTATTGAACTTTTTAAATTTTTATTTTCAGTTTCAGCAATAAATTTTTTAAAATACAAATAATTTTTATACTTTAATTTTATGAGCATGTCATTGTAGCCTGCAATGTATTTATCCACTGTGATTTTTATTTTGAGTTTGGTATATCAGTTGGTTTTAGTGCCATTACGCGAAAACTATGAGAAACAAAAAAATGTCACTAGAGCCAAATTTAGTCACATTTTGTGTCTTAAATAAGAAAAAAAATATCTGGTACAAATAAAAAATAAAATAATGGTGATGAAAATTGCGGTAGACCGCGCCCTTAATTACGTACCATGCCCACGTATTATAGACTACGTCACAGGAAAATTTATAGATTCAAAAGGGAAATTTCCGGTTTGATGACAATCTCAGTTACACATACACAAGCCAGCAAGTTTGCTTCGCTGGCCAGCAACATGGTGGAAACGCCTATTGCCAATCACCGTTTGCCCTGCTAGCCGGCAGCCAGGCCAATAGGAAACCTGGCGTTACATGTAGGAGCAAACATACACGGGTCTGGTATCAACAGCCTTAGGCAACGAATAAATAGGGCCCGGAAAATTTCACGGATTCAATTACCTACATGCTAGAATCCATTGTCCTATGCACATTCAAGTCCCGTCTATTCGTTCATTCTACGCTGTTCCACTGAGTAGCAGGTACACCCTAAATCTGAATTAGTGAATATTCACAGATTCACGCCGATGGATTGAGCAGTTTCAACAAACTGAATCAGTGAGAAACCACTGGGAAATCGGCGACTATTCACTGATTCCGATAAATAGTGTCAACATTTCACAAGTTAATTAGTGAATGTACACAGATTTTCCAGTAATTTTTCACTGATTCAATGAGTGAAAACTGTTTTTTGAAAACTACTTAAAAAACGGCGAATATTCACTAACTCACTTGTGAGATGTTGGCACTCTTAAACGAAATCAGTGAATATTCACTCATTTAACAGTGACTAATTTCACTGATTCAAATTGTTGAAACTGCTCCATCCATCAGCGTAAATCGGCGAATATTCACTAATTAGTATTTAGAGTGTAGTAGACAAATGGTCGGGGCTTGAGTATGCACAGAACAGTTCATTCGAACATGCTGGTCATTGAATCCACGAAATTTTCCCCCCTCTACTAATAACTATTAAGCGGTGAAGTTCGGGCGTGTCAAATTAGCCGCCACGTTATTTCACGTCTATGTTACGATTTAGTCTGTGACTATGTCGTCTTATAATACCAAGTTCATTCCAGACCCATGTCGAAGATTGATACTTGGCTCGTTACATTCTTGCAATAGGAGTAAGCGAAACAATTTACTGTAGAAGTAAAAGCTGCAATGATGGTTGTCCATAAAAGTAATCTAAATCGCTGTACAGCTTGCTTACAGTACAGACCACGGTCGTAGAAGAACAGGTCTGGACACTCGCCTATCAAACAATGTATTTTGCTTGACCCCCTTGTTGTTTGGTTGTAGTTCGTCAAGTAACCGAGAATGTTGTACTTTTTGGCGCTGTTTTCCGGGCGGTCGGACTCAAACTCCGTCCACGTTTTTTTCCATTGTTAAATTTATTAAGTAAATAAAGTTTGCTGGAGTCTTTTCTTAAATTTGTGAGTGAAGAAAGTATTTCATAAATTGTAAAAAAAATACGTTTTGATAAATTGTTTATCTTAGCGGAAAGGAAGTGGGCGGAGTTTAGTCCGACCGCCGTAACATCACAGCCAATAAAACACAATATTCTCGGCAATTTGGTGAACTACAGCCAAACAACAAGAGGGTCAAATATCCAGGCGAGTGTCCAGACCTGTTCTTCTACGACCGTGGTACAGACACAACTTTTGTCAATGGTGGGACACTAAGGGATATGTTTATCAGCGCCTAATGCCAGCAGCTCTAGTTATATTGTTATTCTTATATAAATATGTTTCTTGAAATATTAAAGATTGTCAAATTGTAAAACCCATATATAAAATCGTTGATTTTTTTATGTTGTCACACTTTTTCATTACAAAACAATTTACGTAATTTTGGCTAGTTATCTATATATATAAAAATGAAAGGTGACTGATTGACTGACTGACTGACTGACTGACTGACATATCAAACTGCAGCCCAAATCACTGGACCTAGAATCGTGAAATTTTTTGTGGGAGTTCCCTTCAGGTCGTAGGCGAGCACTAAGAAGGGATTTTTCGAAATTCGACCTCTAAGGGGGTGAAAAGGGGTGAAATGTGTTTCCGAAGAAACGTCGATAGAGCTCGAACCCGACGGCCTATCATCGTGATTTTTACTTTAATAGGACACTCGTAAAAATGCATATTAGCCAATGTAAGGATTTTTCGAAGTTCAACTTTTAAGGGGCTGAAAAGACGTTAAATGTGTTTCCAATCAACTATCGATATCTATCGAACCCTTCGGGATAGAGAGTTGATATTCACTTCAAAATATTGCTTAAGTAAATACCCAAAAAGTAGTTTTAAGTTTTTTTTTTTGAAATTCGACCCCCAGGCAGTAAAAAGGGGCAAAATGTGTTTTTAATGAATCGTCTTTATCTTTGTAACACAATTGGCTATCGTCGTGATTTTAATTTTAATTGGTTACTTTTACAAATGTCTAT
>PNEQ01056577.1:0-23841 GCA_003012365.1 Medauroidea extradentata
TCCTCGGGTGCCGCATGGATTGTATTACTCCATGATAACCACCTGCGCCCAGTATCGGGTAACCGAGAGAAAATATCGTGATCTGGAATGATCCTGTTCCCTCTTTATCTCTCTGGGTGGTGCTTGACTTTGAAGCGACATCTTTCCAGGAGGTTGGAGAACAGAGACCCGCCGAGATAATTCGAGAAGAAGGAGGGTGAGGCATATAAGGGGGAGCTGCAGCAGGAGAGAGAGAGTTTTTGCTGGCAGGTGCCTAGTGTGATCTGAAGTGATAGTGACGAGTATTGGATTGCGACGACTGTTCAAGGGCGTCCAGCGAGTGGAACCGCAGCAAGTAAGAGGAAGAAGGTGATTCTAGGCCAGAAAGATTCTGCGGTATTATTTCTTTGGGTCCACCATTGTGAGTGACTAGTAACCTTTCTATAGACAGAGAACTTGTGTAGATGTATTTTTTTATCCTTTATGTAAATAGTAGTTATTTCTTCTGTTTGCCATTTACTGTGATAAATCTTTATAGACATAGATTTTTTTGTATATACAGTTGTAAATAAACTAGATTAGCTTTATTTTCTTTATTTTATCAAAGACCTCCATCCCCAAACGTAACAAGCCCGCAAGCTTGTAACAATATAGATGCAGACGAAATCGTTTGAAATTTTGGAGTAAATTAAATTATTACTGCAATAAATGTGTAAAAATCGTTTCTATGAAAAAATTGAGTAGGTGCACCTCTTTCCCCTAAATTTCAATCTAAGGTATAGGATTGCAAGGAACTTATAGTGACTTAACACTAAATAACATCATAATACTTATCTTATGTTTCATAAATGTGTGATAGCATTAAACTGATGTATTATATCGCAAAATTGTTACAAACATTTTTTTCTCATGACTACCATATACTACTACACTCAGTATAAATATGTTTTATTCGATGATTTTTTTTATAAGTGAATTACAAAATACCAATACTTGTTTTAGTAAGAAATCTACATTTTCTAAGCAAAATAAAGTTTTTTGCAAGGAACATTTTACAAATGTTTGAACAAAAGTTTATAAACACCTGCTAATATTTCTTTGTTGATTGCTATTTTTTTAAGCCTTTTTACTGATTTTTTTGTATTGATTGTGTAAACTTAATAATGGCTTTAAAAATTACATTGAACTTAAAACAAATTCTGAGATACATGTATTAAGTAAAATATTTCATTTTTAACGGAAATATATATACTTTTTTTATATGTGAGCTCATTTGTGAATATTAATATGTAATTTACAGTTAAATTAATAATTTGTTACATACCTGATATTTTACAATAAATATAATACCTTGCGTAGAATAAATTTTTCTCTAACTTTTATTAATGTACAATTTTTACAGAAGTTTGAAAAATCTACTAAAGAAGAATTTGTCTCAGGTTTGTATTGTGTTATGTGTGTAATTATTTTTGTGTAACGATCGACCGTGATGTGTGTTTATATGTATGTATAGAACTGTTGATGTTACCTTATAACCTGTAGAATGTATACGTGGAATGAGAGAACCTGGTGCGTGCGGCTAGAAGCTAGCAGAATGTTATGGTAGGTAATGGCTGATGGCTCAGGTAATTGTTGGCAGCACTGCACTGTCTCGGCTGGCTGTTATCATGTTACTATCACATTGGTGCAAAAAAACTCAAAACTTACTTAACGGAATGCTTTGTAAAAATTCAACACTATGAACACCTAACACCCGTACGGTGCACAATTCTGTGTAGACGTTTAAAAAAAAAAAAAAAAAAAAAAAACTAAAGTACCGTTTTTCGCGAAAACGTATTTTGCTTGATTTCAGCTTAATTTCATAACAACGTTTGGAATACTTTGGGCACAAAAATCTGAAAAACTATGTGGATTATTGCTACCAAATCCCACATCCTATTTGCCATTTTCCCTATCAAACACATCATCTTCTAGTATCTATCTGACACTCATGGCTTCTTGAACTCCTTGTCTCCACATTCTTCTTGATCTTCCTCTTCTCCTCCGTATTCTAGGTGGTTCCCAATCCCACACAGTTTTGGGCCACCTTCCATCATACATTCTACTACGTAGATGACCGTACCACATTTGTGTTCTCTGTTCATTCCTATCGACGATATCATACCCCATGTTCATACTATTTTTGAATTTTTATAGTGTTAGTAGGTATGTGTTATACGATTAGAATTATGTCTAGTAAATGGAAATGTAGTGAGAAAGACGCTGGATCGTACTGTGAAAGGCTCTTCAACAACACAGGGAGACGGTGTGCATTTGATACGTTGGAACAAAAGGGCACTTATGTGATGAAACTGACATCGTAGCGGTCTGGCTTTGATTCCCAGTGGAGTCTATCTACATTTTCATATGTAAGGAAGGGGTCAGCGGTGGCCCGAATGGTCAGACCATCGACTCCTACCAAGGCGATTCGGATTCGATTTCCGGCGGGTAAAGTTCCCGGATTTTCGCATGTGGGAATCGATCTGGGCAATGTGGTTTGTCAGCGTGTTTTCTTGGTGATCTCTCGTTACCACCGCCATTTCATTCCGGCGTTTCTCCATATTCGCCTCATGTCAGCCCTCACCAGCGCTAAAGACCTAGAGGTCAAGCGTTGATCAAAATCTCTTGCTTGCATGTGAGAAACATGACAGAAGTGGATTTCTTCAGAGTACTCTCGATTCCGATGTCTTTCCATTTCGACGTTATTCTATACCCCTGTGGTTTTATATAATTTTCATCAGTGCTGTATATCTCACTGGCAAGGACTATACCTACCGAGTGTAAAACACAAAGTATAAACAGGTAATTGTTGATATAATTAATTACTTTTATATGGAGCAATGGTAAAAAATTCTTTCAAACACAAATTTTTCTACGCGTAACTTAACTAAAAATTTTATAGTATTTAAAAAGTAGCCGATTTGATTTTGGGTACTATAATTTAAAATGTTATTATTAAGCTAAACATAATGATGCACTGAGAATAAAATCAATGTTGGCATTCATTCAGCAAATAAACTCCGAGGCTGCAACCTTGTGAGATAAAGCTGTTATGAGCTGAACAGAATATATTCACTGTTAATTTAAGACAACATAAGGTAATCATTCTCTACACGCAACACTCTAAGCACTTTCACATGAGCAGTTATATTTCTAACGCTCAGCCTTGATACTTAGGCGCACCCCCAACGTTACTATTGGCGATGTTAGTTAGACGTAGTTATGGAAATATAGCAAGCAGTATACTGCATGCTTTGAGATAAATTATCATTATGCTGATTCGATTCGGCAAAATACCTTGATGAAATACAAAATGGTAAATTTATATGTTCTATCTAATATAGAATATTTAGTTTGATTTGATCCCTCTTTTCAAAATTATTTTCAAAATTGTCAAATTTCTCTCATGGATTACAACAGCATAGCTATGTCCAGTTGATAGATGAAATCCAGGACACTGTTACGTTGTCGCAGAAAGGCGGTCAGCGAGTGTGGTAATCGACAACCACCAAAAAGAGATGGATTGCAGCAGCAAAACTAGACCAGAATTTCGATGCCTTGAGGAATTATGTGGGTCTTAACATCTTACCCAACACCCTTGCAAAACTTCTTTGTTCAACAGGGATTGCTCCGCTCCTGGATATAGCGGGGAGGCCATCAGCAGAAAGGAGGAAGGAGGATTCTGACGGACCGTGGAGGCGCGAAGAATAGTAACGACAAGGAACTAGGGTTCGAGGGTTGTCGATCTCCTGCTCAGGTCGCGAATGCACCTGCCGATGCGAGCATGGGGGTAGCATAAGGTCTGAATAATGGCGAGGGGAGTGAAGCCAAGAAGGGGGAGAGGTAGCCACCAAATTAGCCAGCCGCCATACTTCTTTAACCTCAAAAGTACACATCAGACATGTATTTTTTATGGTAAATTAATATATTATGCCCTTTAATTGATGTTTTAGGTTGAAAACTCTATATTTTTTACCTGATTACACGCCTCCTAACTAATTTTTTCTCAATTTTTTAATTAGTCGGCCATATTGATACCAGCGACGTCAAGCGTTTGTTTGGTTACAATTCCCGGCGACATGCTCCATCTGGACCCTTCTAAAATCTTTGGATGTGAGCTTCGAGTCCCAGTGCCGACCTCCTGTGACTCAGAGCAAAAACCATCGTCTAGGGACTCCTCTTCCTCTGCCTTCGACGTCGGTACGATCGGTGAATCTCCTTTTGGTTTAGGGAAGGAGAGCGATCCTTAACCTAGCTCTTTCTTTTTCCCATGTATTCTGTATTAACTGCTATTTCATTGTATATCATTTAACTAATGAATTATGTTACCTCACCTGTGGCTTATTTATCATACCCTTCCCGGAGAAAGTTGTAACAATGCAGCGCTATATTTTCACACGTCTCACTACTCATATGCACTGCCGTACTCCGTCGTAATGTCAGTTGGAGACATAAAACATCGTTGTTCTTCTGAAAGGACATATATAATTTTCCCTTGGTCTATATACTTTTACGTACTACGATAGTACTGAAACAGTTGTAATGAGTAGTCGGAAACTCGTATTCAAGAGCTCATAAAGTCATGACCGCCATATTGGAATCGAATGAACTGTTTTTTACCTCAAGGTTACCATGGTTAAAAAAATTGCTATAATCGATAAATATAAAATGCAATAATTTCTGCCTGAGATATTGTAAACGACTTACGACAGCAATATTGCTTGCCATTTCTGCTGCCCGACAGTTATTTGTTTTCTACTTGGAGGGTATCACATTTAGTTTTTGAAATATGGTGGCAGTCTTCCGTAACCATTCCCAACGGAGGTCACTTCTATTTATCTACTTATTTATTTGTTTATTTGTTTATTTAATTTCTGAAATATGACTTTCAAATTTTTTAAAACACGGAGGCGGCATCTTTATTTTGTAAGAATGGCAACATGTTATGGAGGCCAAACACATATGGTGTAAAAATATTTTTTAATGTTCTTTTTTTAATTGAAATTACTGTACCTAAGTACCTACATGCAAGAGGACTACACTACGACACCAAACGATTGCACTACTTAAAAACCCGCGGATATTATCCGACAACTAGCACAGTCACAAAGCTATTGGCAAGGTTCTCTATTACCTTGCGGTTTCGGTTTTACGTGACCTCCCCTTCCCCCCTTTTGAAACTATAATACTCACTATTCTTCCATGCTTACCTTCTTACCCTCTTTCCACTAATAGATTTTTTCATGTAGAGGCAACCACATTTAGCATGGTGATTGCGTATCGAACACATCCGTTGATTTTATGGGTGTGGTTATGTAGAATTTTCAAAGTTTTTTGATGTGCGTGTAGTGTGTCGCGCCTTTTCTATTCAATGCGAAGCTCCTTAACTTATTCACAATATGTTTATCTACGAAAAGAACACACATTTCAAACAAGGCTTCTATCATTTTAAAAATGCAACATGCTCATTAGAAACATGTTTTAAGGGCCCCTCAAAATTGCTTAAAACGGATTTTTTAGACTGCCGTAACAGGAAAAATACCACCTGGATTCGTAAAACTCAACGTTAGAGGCATACGTTGGTCTTTACTACAAACTTTCCTCTAATAATATTCTAGGGTTGCCGCTTTAAGTCCCGCAGGAAAAAGACAAGTACGCAAACACTGCACGCCAGTTTGGCGCGCCGCGAATAGAAGCGATGTTGTTACCGTCAAGTGTGGAAAGCTGAACCTTATCGCTTCACTGTCTCCGCGAACCAAAGGCGGAAAATTACACCTGGTATATAGCCCTCTTAAGTGTTTCAACATGTAGGCTACCATTAATAATGTAGTCACACATGCCTGTGAACATATTTTAATTATTCAATAATTAGTTATCACTGAGACTAATATTTTGTATTCAAAAGTTTTATCCTAACTTAAAGTTAAATAATAATTAGATACATAGGCTGTAGCTATGATTTTTCTAGAAGCATACCCACAATAGATATGAAATCCTTCACTCTGGCTTACATGACATTGATGCTACACAAAGGTTGATAATTTCCACAACTTACAACATAACCTTCACACATCCCCATCTCGTTTAGTCAGCATGTGAGTACTCGGCACATAACATTTGTGTGTCATTGTTACCCTCCCCCCTTCCTTCATGTGTGTCAGCAAGCAAGCAATGCATACAGTCCTCCAACTTAGATCTCAATGACACTACTGATTTGCGATTAATAACATGTACATGTACGTACTTATGCTCAACTTGGCATCTTGTTTGTTACTTATATCACGCGTCATACAATTTGTCTGAAATTTAGTGTTCGTACTAATGTATGCATACACGCTTAAGAGGACGTGGTACAAAATTCAAAGTTAAAATAATTATTCTATAACTGTAGGTTTTTAGAAGCCAACGTGCGAAAACTAAACAATAGCAATCCTAGACAATAGTTTTAGCCAACGTTATAAACAAAATAGTTTCCAGTGTTACGGACTTCTGAGGCACAATCTCTGACGCCGGAACCCCGAGCATTTAACTGCGGCGCAAGAGATCACGCGTAACAGAATTAGTAATTCTGGATAAATATTTACTCATGAAGTTGGAAAGTACGGTTCTCTAGGATTGTCATTGAGTATTTTATCCATGTTGGCTTCGAAAAAAGCGTAGGAATCAATTGACGTATTCAGTGTTCATTTATCTACGACGCACTCTATGGTGCACGATTATCTGTAATTGTCAACATTTGTCCCGTTACAAGGTAAGGGAAATGGGTAATAATGCATCATAGACAGCAAGGTCGTTAGAGACAGTGACACAAATTGGTACAATGACAGGAGTTGGGAGAAGAGTCGGCCATGGGTTTGTTGAGGAACCATTCCAGCATTCGCCTTGAGCAATTTCGGTAAAGCATGGATAACCGAAATCAGGATGGACGGAACCGGGAATCAAACCCGAGTCATCCATAACGCGAGAACAACGTGTAACTGTTGCGCCACCTTGCTCAGTTTCCCACTACAAGTTTTTTAGAAATTGTGTGGATATTTTTGCCATTTCACGCTCTAAACGTTGATCACTTCACACTTTTACATTGTTACCTAATAAATTACTTGCATAAGAAATAACACAACCTTTCTTCTCTTCCAACAAATGCCATATAATATGGAAGTATTATATTGTCAACCAAAATAAAAAGGTTTAAGAGGTCACTCGGGATAAAGTGAGCACTAAAAACCTTTTGGGAAAAAACACTAGCCGTTACTTCATATCATGTAACATTGACAATAGTTACCTAAATCGTTCTACGGTTGGTAGCGAGTTTCCAAATGTAGTTCCGTGTATTTTCTATTTTATATGCAAATATACTGAAATAAAATAATATTTTGACTTTTATTTCTTCAAATTACGTAGGTTCCCACCGACTGCAGAACTTATCTTACACGTGCAAACATCAAGTGAAATGTTTAGAGAGCTTAAACATTTCCCGTCGTTAGTCATTACACGCGGAAAGATACGATATATCTGAAAACAGAAATTTAACAAGGGCTATTTTGAGTCCTCACTTTATGCCGAACCACCTATAGTAAACTATAATTTAGAGCACGTATTCAATAACGCGTGTAGCAGGAAAAATAATGTAGATCAAATCACGGGCGTCACAACCATAGGGGACGAGGGGGACATGTAATATGTATTTTCATTTCGTCTCCTCCAATATATACAGGTTGTTGTTTAACTTATATTACAAACTTTAGGACGTCATCTTTTCCCACAATTGATATATAGTTTCACAATGCAATTATTGTCTACTGTAATTCGCACAGCAGAAATTCAAACTTGGAAATTCAATTTTAATTTATATTTTTGCAAAATATTGGAAATAATCAGGAGTTAAATTTCAGTTCTGTGCACAATGTTTAGTGTTATTGAGATCTTCAATGCATCAAGAAGCCGCTCTTTACAATACTCCCTTTCAAAGAAATAACACCCTCTCTTTGAGTGGAACTTCTGTGGCAAACATTTCATGTTAATTTTCTGAGAAATACATACCAAGAAACATAAATAGTCCTTTTTTTGAAAATCATTTACAAGAAATAAATCTTAAAAAATAATCTGATGCTGTAGTAACATTGTTAGCACACGAATTTCTGTGGCAAAGAAGTTCACACATGGAACATACCAATTATGGTGTGTGATAGACATGCCAATGTATGAACTTTGAGGTTTACTTCGTTGAAATATGTGACATGGTTCTAAAGAACTGTAGCTCAGTAGTTGTTTTTCAAAGTGCAAAATGCATTTACAAGCATGCTGTGTGCTATTACATTGCGGGTGTAGCAGATTTTGCCTACATGCCAGGTATTGTACTGTTGACACAGGCACACTAGAGTGCATTTTATAGCAAATTTACATTCTAGGGACTTTAAAAATAAGACCTATTTTGTTGCTTAGGGTGAACTGCTCAGAAAAGCAACATGAAATGTTCGCAAAACCCAATGCCACAAATGTTGTAGTCCAATAAGAGGGTGACCACCCGTGTTATTTTCATGAAGAGAGTTTTAAAGAGCAGTTTCTGAATTTGGTCAATGATCTCTGTTACACTTATCATTGTGCACAGAATTGATAGTTAACACCACGTTGTTTCCAAAAACTTCCAAAAATTCAATTTCAAAATTATTTTTTCAAGGGTGAATGTCTGCCTTACAAATTGCGTTATAGGCAAAAATTTAATAGTGTACCTAGTCTTTACCTCATTTTTGATAAGGAATCATCTCCTTAAGTATTTATCATAAGCTAAATAACAGCCTATATATTGAGTTTCGTAGTAATATGAAACATACTAGTTCTGTGATCACTGATATCTTTTTATTTGTCAATAACCTCATTTACAAATCCTGTGCTGTAATAACTTAAAAACTATGGGTAAACCCCATTTTCTGCTCATTTTGGTGTATGTTGTCCATTCTTGATAAAATTAGCACTTTTTAATTAAAATTGCTTGTAACATTTCTCACTCGAATGCTTGATTATTTGCTTCCAGTAAAGTCAGTAGAGAATTAGGTAAGTAATTTTGTGTTGTAATGTCTTACTTACTAAGTGTACAGTGTTGAAAATAGAGGCATCTCAAGTGCTCACCACTTTACCGAGAATGAACTGTGTTATTCGAAAGGGGTTACGTCCAACAAAGAACTATGTTTTTTCTTTATTTGTGTGTGATAGTATTAAAGATTTGTCGATGCATAGCTTAGTAATATTTTTTAAAATTAAATTTAGGCTATGTTTTGTGAAGTTTATGTTGTGTTGAACTTAATCAAAGAAGTTTTTATAAATAGTTTGAAAGTGTATAATTGTACGTGTTTCAGTTTAAATATCTGCAAGAAAAAAATTTTTACAGTTTTGTATGGACTCCTCTATTACGTCATTCTTTAACTGTGGGCAGATTATGTACTATGACAACGCGAAATGTAGTAAAGATTGACAAACTTTAAAAATATTCTTTATAAATGTTTATCTGCTCAAATGCGGTGAATTTTTTACTCAGAATTTTGGCAGGTTTCGAATACATATATATATATATATATATATATATATATATATATATATATATATATATATTAAATATACTAGAGTGATAAGGCATGATACTATAATGACAGTGAATACAAGTTTTTTAAAATTTAATATTTATATTGTGTCGAACATTCTTACTGCTACTGCAGCCTGTAAGTTTAACATTCAGGTTTCTCCTGGTATTATAATTCATTATTTTATGGTGTGTATAGGGCTCCAACATGTACCTATGTTAACTGTTTTTTTTTTTTTTTTGTAAATCTGTTCACTCAAAAATTTTTCTAAAAAAGAAAATAACTATTTCAACCAGTAATATAATTAGAATATTTTAGGATTGAGAAATGTTTAAATAACACAATTTTACATCTTGGAACCCCAAAATTTCCCGGGGGAGGACCACAGGGCCTCAAAACAATTAAATAAATTTCAGTCCGCCCCAAAAAAGATGAGCTTGCGACGCCCATGGATCAAATATGGTCGTGCACAGTGAGCAGTAAGAAGAGGTAAAAACTAAAAAGGAAATTTATTTATTATTGAAATTTGAAAAAAAAAAAAAAAAAAAGTTATATAATAGTGCTGTACAGCAAGAAGACACGTTTCGGCTTAATAATATAAGTTTGATATATATATATATATATATATATATATATATATATATATATATATATATATATATATACAAGGTGTATCTTTATTGGTGTCAAATATTTTGAGGACATGTTCCTTACATAATAACATGAAAAAAAGTTTATATGAACATGGATCTACAAATCGATAGTTGGGACTAATTTAATTATTTATCCCCAAACAGGAAGGGTATGGAAAATTAAAGTTTCAATAAAGACACGTAAAAGATGTTTACATCAAAATTCACAGAAAACATCGTAGATGAACATATCAAAAGGTTATCAAAATCCATTTTAGTTTTTTTTTAACTTTTTCCCGGGATATGGCCCGGAAAAATGTTCAAAAAATTCTACGTATACTCGAAAACGGTTCGTCTTACGACCAAAAGTGTGAAAATAAAAATTAAAGAACACCTTTTTCACCATAACATATCCAAAATTCACTAAAATTCACTTTATCCTTCTACTTCATTTTCCGGTATTTGTCCCGGGAAAATGTTCAAAAAATTCAATAATCGAAAAAAATTGTTTGTTAGTGTCAATTATGTTCGGGAATTTGTTCCTTACATTAAAACAATCAAAAAAGGTCATATGGACTTAGACCTGAAAACCATTTATTTCGGAGTTACATAGCTATTGGTAAATTAATAGCAGCCAAACATGTGTATGCTAAACATTAGACAATAAATTAATTGTTAGTACTTGGAGGTTGCAATATCATCAATTTTATTCCTACCTCCATGGCAACGACATCAGCTATCAGTTGTCTAAACAACTAAACAAAAGTACAAAGAAAATGGGTTTGAAATTCTAAGGTACATTACTCCATTATTAATGATACAACCATATTTTTAACATTACAAAGATTGTTCAATATGTCTTCCCCCTGCTTCAATGTATACTGTAAGTCTGCGTTCCATACTTCGGCGTACTCTGTTGAAAATCCCTTAAGTGCGTCGTATCCCGTCGAACCCACGTTGGATACGCTCTCTAAGAATGTCAAGGTTAGGTACAGGCGTTGCATACACTAAGGATTTTAAATGTCCCCAGACAAAGAAATTCATTGAATTTAGATCCGGAGATCGTGCAGGCAAAGCAACGAATCCCCCTCGCCCAACCCATACTTGCGGAAATCGATAATTCAAATACTGGCGTACTATGAGACTGAAGTGAGCGTGAGCACCATCGTGCATAAACCACATTCTTTGAATGATGTACAGAGGTATATCATCTAGTAAATTATGTAACTCGTTTCTGAGGAACTGAAGGTATGATTCTCCAGTCAGTCGTTGAGGCAAGAAATAGGGTCCAAGAAGATGATCATTAATGATTCCACCCCACACATTTAGACTGAATCTCTGTTGATGGTTATCTTGAACCACTTCATGAGGATTATCATAAGCCCAGGAATGACTGTTATGGAAATTGGTGATACCATCTCGTGTAAATCCTGCCTCATAAGTAAATAAGATAACTGCTAGAAAATGAATAAACACAGCAAACTTCTGTAAAATGCGTCAGCAGAATGTTCTTCTTGTTGGTTCAAAATCCGCCAAATTTAATCTTTGCACCCGCTGAAAGTGATAAGGGTACAGAAGGTTTTCATGTAGAATTCTCCACACAGTCATATGACAAACGTGTTCCCTTACTGCAATTTGTCTTGTACTATTATGTGGGTTGTTGTCTACATCACTAAGAACCCGTTTATCAAACTCAACGCTACGTATACCTCTTGGCCTGCCAACATCTGAAACACATCTCTCAAATAAGCCTGTCACTTTTAAGCGTTGGTGAATTCTTGTGAAAGTTCTTGGACAAGGTAACTGCATGTTAGGATACCTAACTGCATAAAGTACACTTGCTTGTGAAGCATTCCCATCTGCAAGACCATACATGTAGTGCATATATCAGTCTGTTCACTCACGGAATACATGTCTTTTTTCAATACTAATACTTAACGTCACTCATTAGATGTATTCACAACTCATTTTCATAATGTTTAGCATACACATGTTTGGCTGCTATGAATTTACCAATAGCTATGTAACTCCGAAATAAATGGTTTTCAGATCCAAGTTCATATGACCTTTTTTGATTGTTTTAATGTAAGGAACAAATTCCCGAACATAACTGACACTAACAAACAATTTTTTTTTCGTTTATTGAATTTTTTTTTACATTTTCCCGTGACAAATACCAGAGAATGAAGTAGAAGAGTAAAGTGAATTTTAGTGAATTTTGGATTATGTTATGGTGAAAAATTTGTTCTTTAATTTTTATCTTCACACTTTTGGTCGTAAGACGAACCATTTTCGAGTATACGTAGAATTTTTTGAACATTTTTCCGGGCCAAATCCCGAGAAAAAGTTAAAAAAACTAAAATGGATTTTGATAACCTTTTGATATGTTAATCTACGATTTTTCTGTGAGTTTTTATGTAAACATCTTTTACGTGTCTTTATTGAAACTTTACTTTTCGATATCCTTCCTGTTTGGGGATAAATAATTAAATTCCTCCCAAACTATCGAGTTATAAACTTTTTTTCATGTTGTTATGCAAGGAACATGTCCCCAAAATATTTGACACCAATAAAGATACACCCTGTATATATATATATATATATATATATATATATATATATATATATATATATATATATGTGTGTGTGTGTGTGTGTGTGTACATTACAGAGAGGTCCACAATAAATTATACAATATAGACCACTGCCAGTCATATAAGCCGCTCAACTTAGGTGCGCCACACAGGCTCAAAGTCCCAGCATTCCTACCGCCCAGTCGTGATGTGTTCACCGGCCTGCATGTCCACTTCCAGAAACAGTTCCCCGTCTTCCTACTATTGTTATCTCTCCTGCCAAGAATGTGCTGACGGAAGCTTCACGTCGAGGAGAAGGCCTGTCAACATTCAGGAACAATGCCTGCTATATATTTGCGTCGCTGAACATGCAAGCCTGAACTCTGCACGTGTTCTGCGCTACAGCAATCCCTCACCGTCCTTCCGCTGCCCCTTCACCAACATAAAAGTGTATGTGTGAGGCAGTAGCGATAAGAGTGCCGCTAACTAACGTGTAATGGATTATCACCCTTACGCGTAGCTACTCAAATTGAGTGCAGTGATTTACTATTGTTATTTTTAATATGGGACTTTAAGCGGTGACCACATAATTTTATTTTCTTTGTGGGCAGCGTAGTTCAAAGTCTAATGCTTGTTTATATAGTTATGTTTTTCGAATCCGATTGGTAATTTTCCAGATACGGTAGTCTGAACCACGGCCGTAGAAGAACAGGTCTGGACACTCGCCTGGAAACTTGACCCCCTTGTTGTTTGGCTGCAGTTCACTAAGTTACCGAGAATATTGTGTTTATTGGCGCTGTAGATAGGGCGGTCGGGTTCAAACTCCGCCCACCCTCTTCCCACTAAGATAAACAATTTATCAAAGAGTATGTTTTGTTAATTTATGAAACACTTCCCTCGCTCCCAAATTTAAGAAAAAGCTCCAGCAATCTTTATTTACTTTATAAATTTAACAATGGAAAAAAGTGGACGGAGTTTGAGTCTGACCGCCCGGAATATAGCGCCAAAAAGTACGACATTCTTGGTAACTTGACGAACTACAACCAAACAACAAGGGGGTCAAGTAAAATACATTGGTAGACAGGCGAGTGTCCAGACCTGTTCTTCTACGACCGTGGTCTGAACAAGCCATTTTTTGCCGTTTTGAGAGGCCAGAAAATAATGTTTCTAAAAAACATGCCGAATTTTTAAAACTATAGCGACATAGTTTGAATTGTGTGTTATTTTCGTAGATAAACAGATATAATGTGCGTTAAATAGTTTCGTCAAAAAGAGAACAGTCGTAACTAGTTCCAACGAATTTGCAGCGCAGGTAGGAAGGCCCCTTAAGAATTCCAAAAGTCACTCTTATTGCTATAGCACGACGTAAAATTTGTTTCTAGTAGTTAATATTCTCTCATACTTTCAATTTTTTACTGTTTCAGATTCGTGAAAATGATTGAATTTTAAATTTTTAATTAATTTCACACAGAAATTTTTTAATATATTCAGTTATTTTATTTATTATGCTACTCGCAAAAGTATCTCCCGAACACCCTACAACACGGCATCGGGGTTTCCCCATATCCCTGTAATACTCTTCACATCCCCTAACGACCGGACAATGTCCTTTATAGATACAATGAAGTAATTATTTTTTTAATTATAAAATTTGGCACTCAATTAAATATTTACGTAAGACATCGTAAACATATAAAATTCTCCCAATTTTATTTAAACAAATGAAAGTTTATATTGAAAATAATGAGCTATTGCTGGAAAAAATTAAAAACTAACCATTTTAAATACCACTCCGAGTTAGTTTACATTTTGGACAATTTTACCAGTAAGTAATAGTGAAGATGACACGGTTGACTACTACATCAAGTCATTGTAGAAACGAATTAGTAACCGCGAAATATTCTATTCCCAAGCAACTATCGTAAGCAACATTTTAAAGACTTGCTGTCATTAGTTAATTCGTTTTCATATTAGCACTAAACAGTCATTTTGGGCAACTTTTTACCGGTCAGGGCGACTTTGTACAACAAGCGTAGTTTAATTCCATATGAATTATCAAAGATGTTAAGAATATGGTTCTGTCCTATGTTAATACATTTTTTTAATTTTTACGTTTTAGTAGTGGATGAAAGCAATTATATAAAAGAAAATGCCTGGTACAATGTTACCTTAAAATAGTACAAAGTTACCCTAAATGACTGTACGGCTTGCTTATGGCGCTAAGAAGCTAGTTAACTTAACATAACAAGCCGAGTGTTTCCGAACTGCAAACGCTGACAAGCAGAGAGAGAGAGGTCTTGAGCGCTCGCGAATAAGAATGTATGTAACGTAGACGAAGTACGAGGTAGAAAGCACCCTGAAAAAAACCTTCCCGTTGTCACCGACCACACGTCTCGTCACATTCAACACCACAAGGATTATAACATGTTAGATTTTGACAGCTAAACCACCGTAGCTCCGTCGTCAATGCATGTAACATTATGTCACAGGATAGGAAAATATGAAAGAGAATTAAATGTTTAGGTATGCATCTTCACTAGAATGTGACTTAACAATTACATTTCAGTAATGCTTTCTCTACGTCACAGTATAACTCTCGAAAGCTTAATTCCAAAATAAATAAAAAGAGACCTACATTCCGTGTCATGTTGTTTACAGGGGCGTCATTTCAGGTTTTTCTAGGGGGGGGGGGGCAAGATTTTTTTTCTTGTGACAGTGACCTTGTTGCATCGTTTTTATTAATTAAGCATGTATAAATTAGATACTTTAGTATTAAAACTTCAGTTTTATGTGCTTAAGTTAGCATTATTTAGATTAAAAAATACAAAAATATATTTATACTCGTAAAATTCTAAATCCAGGGGGGGCATTTGCCCCCCCCCCCCTGTAGCCCCAAATGACGCCCCTGGTTGTTAAGCACGGATGTTTCGCAGAGAACGCGTATATTTAACCAATCAGGGAGTGCAGCAGTGGGAGGTGTGTGTTTCCGCCTCTTGAAACGACAGGACTGCAAATAAAAATACTGTTGGGAAGCATAAATCGTAATAATGTGGCTGCCAGAAGTCGTGTAAGATATGGAGAATAGAAACAATATATTTTTGGTGGAAATTTTTGTTTCTTAGAAATTTTAATTAGGTAAATATAATTTACTATTGGTGATCTTGCGGTAAAAGACAAAGTGGTTTATAAACAGTATGGCGTCAGTGACGTCACTAACGGCTGTGCGCTCCGACTTACCGATTCCTTAAGCCCGAAACTACATTATATGACTACTGCAGTGAGAAATATTTAAACATTTTACAATTTAAGACAATTATCATCAAGTGCTAACTTACCGGAGAACGGCATTATATGCAGTAGCTTCCATGAGTATACTTGAGTGATTTCACAAAAAAAAAAATAAGAACGATGATTACTTATCTGCTGTGGAAACATGGACGTTAAGCCTCCTAACATTATTGCCTACGCAATAATACGGTGATACGTAAAAATTATACTCTGCTTTTTTCATCAGTCGAACATTCAGACATGTTTCATTTTAAATTAAATATAATTTCTTATGATTCCCCTATACACATGACGTATAATTTCTTTGCTTTAAAGGCGTAATATATGTTATAGAGTATAAATAAAAAAAAATCTTTGAAGCAGTTTAATTTATGTGTTTGTTAACGTTTCTTCCCTTAATTTGCATTACTTGGTAAATGAAACTTATAAACAGAGATAAAAAAAATAGTATCCATACTATTTTATCACTGTTTACAAATAGCATTTAACGTATGAAACAAATTTAGCGCAAACATGTTAAAGAACACATACATTAAATTGGTTTTTCAAACAAACATTTGTTTTAAATTTATACTCTAAAACAATTATTACGGCTTTAAAACAAAGAATTTATAAATCAGGTGTAGAGTGAAATCTTCTCTCTGCTTCGTAAATAATTAACATTTGAAAAATACATTTCACTTAATGACATCATCGAAACCATCCAGACCTTTACCGTAGCGTAATGAAGTAAAACACTTCCTGTATTTCGGATGTAAATAAGTGGTTTTACAACGACGGTAAAATTTAATTCCGACCAATTTTGAAACAAAAATTTGCAAATATCAAATAAAGTGTAAGTGAAAAGTTATCAAAAACTGTACAAATTTTACATAAAGATTATATCAGCTACTATAAACAAAATCCAAACATTGTACAGTTCCGAATAAATAAATAAATAAATAAATATATACATATATATATACATACATACATATATACATACATACATACATAATAGTACGGTATTTCCAGAAATGCGTCCAAAAAGAGAATAATAACAAACACATATAAAAGACTGCGAAAAGGAAGGTTGTCTTGGTTTTCCAGCCATTCTGCATAAGATATTAAATTTACAAATGTGCTAAGTATCGCAAAGTATGGGGACATTAATGACCGTTTAAAATTTTTTAAAAATAAAATTTGTTTTCCTAAAATTTTGGGTACCCTGTTTTGCCCCTTGTAATTAGTTTTCTAAATTCACCACCCAAAAAAAAATGTATACGTACAGAGTGTCCCATAAATCCGGTCTCATAGGACAAGATGGATTCCGCATGTGCAAAGCTATCCATGGACGTAAATTAAATTATTTTGAGATGTAATGGCACACACTGCCCGCCGTCTCGTACTTCAATACACTGCATCACTACTACAACGATCCGTATCTAACGCAGTTATATTTACCCTATAAGACCGGACTTATGGGACATAATATATATATATATATATATATATATATATATATATATATATATATATATATATATATATATATGAATAGATTTTTGCTGAAAGGAACTAAGTCAATTTTGGCATTTATTTGTTTTACCTAAGAAATTCACTACTTAACAAAAGACACATCGTGTAGTGGTGAAGAGAACTAAGTCTGGTATAGCCGTATGGGATAAATCACGAGTCAATTGAATGATTGTTTGGGAGAAAGGCAAGTCAGTGATTTATTGTTTTGTTAAAAAAAAAGTTTCAGTTTACTTACTTCATGCTTGATTGTGTCAATGTATTTTTCAGCTTGTCTTTATGTAAACATGGACAGTAAACTGTTATCTGTGGTTTATAATTTTAGCAGATGGCAACGTTTTTGGGAAAAAAGAACTAAGTCAAAATTTAAACAATTTTTATAATTTCAATATTCGATAATACTCTTGTTTTGCATTTCATTATAGTCACAATACATGGAAACAAATTTAAGCCGGAATATTATATACATTGGGACGAAACTGTTTTTTGCTTTCCTGAAAGTAAAAAAATATGACTAAGTTCCTTTCAGCAAAAATCGATTTATATATATATATATATATATATTACACACATAACACAAAATGACGATGATGCACTCACAGCAGCTCACCAGTTTTCTAATACATTTTTAGGTACTCCATTCTGCGCCTCTTCCCTATTTTGTCATCATACCTCCAGCTTTTTTATTATTTTTTTTTCGCAGAAACCTTTGTGGCTGCACCCGCAACGTCTCACCAAAGTTTCCACGTAATGTAATGAATGGCAAAGGTACGCATAAAATACGAATAACCAATGAAACATTTATTTTTATAGTGTACATTGAAAAGGATTATAAAGTTGAATCTTGTAGGATTAATATTTGAAAATTAAATATATATGTCATGTTCGGATTCTGCTTTATAATCAAATTTTAACAGTTCAAGCATAGAAAATGACTCGTGGATCCAAGTTGACAGTAAATAAATTAAGAAAACAAACTATGGTAGTATTCAAAAACTGTTAACTAGCGTTCGTTTAGTAAATGTCAGTTTTTCTCATCCAGAACGTTAAATTTATGACATATGATATTACAAGCACGTATGTGTTAAGCGTGGCGCGACAGGAACTTCTCCGCATGCAAATTTGTGTGACAGAAACAAGAAACACAGAAACATCATACTTTAACTCACTGAATTTTCCCAAGTTAAATTGTCTTCGACAAATTTGCGGGAGAAGTAGTTACGCCCTGAAATGTTCTTGTACTATAAAACTGTTATCCTCATTCTACAACTTAATATTGGTCGATCGGTCAGCCACACATAAACAAGAAGGCTAAGCTGAAGCAAAATCCATTAAAATTCTATATTTTGTGGAGTTAACTAAGGGCTACTTAATATTCCAGTCAAGGAATATACTTAAATTACCTTTCTTCTGTTCGTTTCTGAAACGAATATTTTTGATGCATGCTATATAACATTAGTATGTTTAGTATTCAAAATTTTGGCTATTTTAACGAAATTTGTTTCTCTTACGGCAAGTAAAAAATGTCCACGAGAACAACATTGTGTCAAATTAAGAAAATTGTATTTTTTTCTCGAAGTAGTAAAACAATTTTCAAACAATGAATATTTTTGTAAGATTTCTCCCTTAGAGAAATAAGGCATGTCCAAGTAATTATATCCGGGTTTTTCATCAAGAAAGTCACCGCAATTTTAAACATTTTGCCTGCAAAAACATCCGTCACAAATATATCTGTCACAAATATTAACGGCATTCACGTTTCCATCAAGTAGCTTAAAGTGTTTTGATAAAGTTGTTGACGATTAAAAGATTGTACAAGGAAAAATATATTCTGTGTCAACTACAAAATATTTTATTAGTATTCAGGCGGTCAAATATTTGTAGAACTTACCGAAGGGGAAGGGGGGGCATTTTGCTGTCACCACTAAAATATATTGGCCACCGAAAAATTATTTTGTGTTTCCTTCAGAATGATTTTGCTGTCTCAAGTACTAACACGTGTTTCAGAGTATATAATAATAATTAACATAAATGTATTATTATTCTATAATTATTATATATTTCTATGTTTGGGCATTTATCAACTTACAGAGACATTTGAATCATCTTAATTGTACGTGAATTAATCTTACAGATGTAGCTTATATAACCTTCGACCAAACAAAAGAGGTGCTGTAAGTTTGATGGCTATGCCTGTCTGAACATGTGTTTGTGACTCCGTAGCTCCTAAACAGATGGACTGATTTCAAAACGTTGTTTATGTACACTAACCAAAATACTTCAATTTTTTAAATCATACATTGTGTAAGAATGAAACTAGTGAATTTCATTTAAAAATTTACAACATTTATGCGAGTGTTTAGGTTTAAAAAGCTGCAAATGAAACGTAAATAAAAAATTTTAAAACCAGTGACACATAAATCGATCCCTTAAAAAATAAAAAATAATAGATTCAAATCATTTTTGACTCTTAAATTATTCGGGGGACCGCTAAGTAAAGACAATAGGTGTTTAATATTAATCGAAATTGTAATATAATTGAAGGAAACTACAAGATCAAATCCACAAAATTACTTATGAATCCAAAAATTCAGTCTTAATGTAGCCTTATTTAAGATTTGGGCTTATTTAGAATTGTCACATTTGAACACATAATATACACAAATTTTGTTGCAGTGACTTCTCCTATTTCAAATTTGCTCAGTTAAAGTACCTAGTTTGTTTACTAAGCAGTTCCCCGACGTATTTAATGGTCAAAATTATTTGTAACGATTATATTTTTCCCCCTTTTTAGGGACCAATTTATATGTCTGTTATTTATTATTTAAGTGTTATTAGTAATATACTTAACTAAACGATTCTTCGTAACTAGAATTATCTATCAAAAGAATCGCAAGTTTCGAATCATTTCAGAAAT
The DNA here is from genome assembly GCA_003012365.1 of Medauroidea extradentata. Taxonomy (NCBI): domain Eukaryota; kingdom Metazoa; phylum Arthropoda; class Insecta; order Phasmatodea; family Phasmatidae; genus Medauroidea; species Medauroidea extradentata. The sequence continues at coordinate 20,519 of PNEQ01056577.1, forward strand.
TCTGTTTCTCTCAGTTTTAAGTCAACAAAAAAAAATCATGACTTCAATGATAAGTATGCCATTGATGAAATAATTTTCGCTTTTGATACAACGTAATTTTTTTTTTTGTTCTAAAACACAGGATATCATATGTTTCTGTATTAAATCACAGTAAGTGATTACAATATATTTACGACAAAGAAGCATCCTTAATTACTCTGCATAATGACTTTGATTCAAGGAATGTAGATAAGAGCTGAGTTTTTCTTAAGGGGCGTCCCTAGGTATCCGAGAACTGAGCAAGCTGCTGGCAGACGTACGCGTTGAGGGACAGCTGGCTGTGTTCTCGTTTGAAAAGGTTCACTGTGGAAACCAAGGGTAACATTTACTGGAGAGGAGTATCTGTGAGTGTAGAAGAGAAAGAAAACTACACAAAAATATTAAATACATCTAGTTTATAGTCGGTTTTCTAACCAAAAAACAAGCGACTAAAGGGTTTTTATACAGAAATGACTACACAAAGGATGCAATTAGGTTACTAAAGTAAATTACTTGTTTGTAAAAACAAATGGAGCTATAGGCCCATCATTGTAATTCGTTGAAATACTAATATTTTCACAATTGTATTTATATTCCAGAATAATCTAGTAACAAATATGAGACATTTGTCTTTGTTTAAAAAAATTACTGTCAAAAACGTATTATTATTTGAAAAAGAATAATAAATAAAGCATCTTGAAACGCTAATTTATTAATTACCGAAGCTCCTTCAACTTAGTTTCTGGAACCGTTCAATTGACCTAAAATAAATATTTCTCTCATAGTATTGTGCTCGAGTCAAGGGAATGTATATTTCTCAGCATTGTACTTATAATCGGTAATACATAAGAGTGTCACGGCAAGGCATGTAAGCACGCGGATCTGAGCGTGTTACGGTGGAACGAGTATACACCTCCCAGCGTGGTACAGCAACTCGACACAGTATAGCCTCCAGCGCTCCCAGCTAATGGGTAATCGATACCAACCTCCAGGTCGCTCTGCCACTTGGCATCTTGCCCTTGCTGTAGATTCGCTAAACGGGAGACATATTATCCGACTGCTATCTGTGACAATTCATTTTATACGACACTTAAAATACACCCTTAAGAAATTTTACATACATTGAGCGTGATTTGGGTCCGTAAGGAACAAGTATACACTGGAGGGCTAATTCGTATTTTGATTCTACGAAAATTCGATTGCAACGAACAGCAACAATAATTTAGAACAGTCATTTTCGCACGTAATAGTATCGAACAGCTTATTACATTGCATTTGTAAGTATACCATTGATGATCAGAAGTACAGATTCGAACTCCTGGCGTCGTTTCCAAATGCGCACTTATTCTAGGCATAAAACAACACATAAAATAAGCGCTATGCATTATGGCAGTAAATTTGTTGCAGATTCCAGTAAGAATCAGGCTTCATAGTCGTTTTGAAGAGGTTTTCAAGGGGACTGTGGCTCGTTTCATAAATGTTTCATGTAGCTGAATTTTCTTTCTGGGCACGATGTTTGCGTTCATTCGAGTTCGCCTTTTTATATGACTAATTAATTTTATCAAAGCATGCTCTTTGCGTGCGACTTTTGTTCATTGTATACAATTAAATGTAAATATTCTGATTTATGTATAAGTTAAGCAAATATTTTTAGTTTAGTTCAAGGTTTTGTGTGTGTATGTTTCAATCCGCAAAAGAAATCCCCATTTCTAACCCCTTGAACTCGAAGATTATTAAACACTGAGCAAAATTTATCCATACTAATATTCAAAACATTTTATGAAGACCTGGTATTGAATTTTATACACGCTAAGTCTCTCTTTATGCCGAGTTAAGCAAAGAAACTCAAGTTACCTTCACCGAAACTTCAATTTCACCCTGTTGTGACTTTGTTAGTTACGTACTATTGTTTTCTACATCGTAGTGCCTTTTTTTATGTAGCCGCACCTGAATCCACTATTTAAGAGACTTTATATATTCCAATTGTGAACATAAAAATACACACATTCCTATCTTCAATTCGATGCAATCACAAAGGTAGTAAGTTTTATCCTTAATATAAATTAATATAAACGAAAAAACAGTAATAACGTGGCAAGTCTAGAAATTTAACACCACCGAAAGCTCAGTATATGATAATTACTCTCTCTGTACATATAGTTAGCTGTAGAATAGTATCTCCATGGAAGATATTTCTTTTTAGAAGCGTATTTAATAATTTTGAAACTCCGAGATTCTCTCCCAACGCAACACATCAGCTAATATTTTATTTCGTTTATTTATTTACATATTTAGTGTACCAACTATAGTTTAAAGTGCATCATGCATTCTAAGGGTAGAGCACACTTTTTGAAGTGGTGCTAATAACAATTTATTGGTGAAATTACTTAAGTAATTGAAATGAAACACCGAGTTTCAGGTAAATGTGTTTCTCAAGGAATACCTGCCACCACAGATAAACCTATCGTTGTTAAGGAATGGTATTACTAACTCTTGGAGTGGTGCTTTTGGTATTGCGTATGGTTTCGTTATACAGAACATTTACTGGTTTTGTGATCTCAGATAATTAATCAGATCACGAAATAGAAAGAGAGTGCTCGCCTTGCATTACGGCACTGTAATCGACCGTGTTTGATAAAGTCGTTACCATTCTTCCATGAACTTGTGTTCTGTGGAGCGTCAATTAACATGCCCCGGCCATGTTATAAGCTACCCGATAACATAACTTGTGGTAAGGGTCGCGTTAATGTCAGGGGAAATCACTCTACCACCCACTACGTTATTCAACATAATTTGAACAAGCACAGTCAATTATTTAAAAAAGCGTTTCATTGGTCTTAATCATAAACGTGTTTATGTACTAGCAATATAATTTCCTTGGTTTATTGTAAACAAAGCTTGTAACTTTTTTTTTCTAATTTGAATGGGGATACTTTTCTTGTTACGAGCTTTGTAGGAATTCGGTGAAACTTAAAAATGTAGGTCGTGAGGAGACAAATTTGAGAGCACAAACTTTATATGTGGGCAATTCCCATGAGTTCTTTGGGATAGAGGTCTATAATTACAAATAAAAGAGTTAAATTAAGTACTGGATTTAATAGCTCAAAAAGCTACGAAATATACAAAACAGTAATCAACTAGAACTCTCACAACACAATTAGTGATGCACACAATTACTCCTGTGTCACAGACACGTTAATTAACTTTGACAATTAAAGCACAAGAAAAGTCTACCATCAATTAATTAAACACTGTAAATCACAATAACATTCAGTCATATATCCAATAAACAGTATTTCTAACAA
>PNEQ01056578.1:0-23853 GCA_003012365.1 Medauroidea extradentata
ACAAAACACTGACAATACAGTTTCACCATAGAATAACTAATACTTGTGTTTTCTGTGCCTTTACTGCGCATATTACCCAGCCACGCATGCGCAGATGAGTGCTTGACTGACTAAGGCTTGTTTGGAAAATAACACTGCTGACTTAGGACATTTTGGAAAGAAATCCAACTTACACTGTAGTATAAAAGCTATGACTTAGTAGGAGCTTTTGGAATCCCTGTTACAGCCAGCGATGCAAACAGTAAAATGTTGCATATTCCACCTATAAACACAATATTGGTAAAAAGTGACTTAGGCACTTTTGGAATCCACCTCTTCAATTGAGTCCAGACTAGATGCAATGTTAAGCCTGCCTAGCAAATAAATATCAACAACACTATTCATGTGGTTAACTGCTACTTCATGCATATTAATTTTTTCTGTCAAGTGTTTTATGTCACTCACTCCTTTTACAATCCACAAGTGATCACAGTTGTCTTTTGGAGAGAGTAAAATGCAAGGAAAGCAAAATAGTAATTTTTCTACTTCGCATCTGCAGATCCAGTCATTTTTGTTGTAGTATGCATCTTTAGAAAGAAGCTGACGCTTGAAAACACTGTTTTCACTTTTTTTTTGTTTTCTGTTTGAACATACAAAATTCAGGAGTTGGTCTACCTAATGATTTTAATTTGCGTTTTTGGTCGAGTGTTAGTCTAGAAAATTTTAAAGCTTTAAGTTCTTGCACCGACTTGTTCATTTCATAAAATTAGAGACGATATCTACTAGCAAAATATTAAACATTACATACTTTGTCTACCACATATCAAGCCGCCAAAGAAACTGTTACTTTATGTATGGAAAAGTACCGAACGCAACAACAATCCACGATAAACAAACACGTAAGAACCAGTGTTGTTTTACTTAGCAGCGTGGCGTGATGGACACAGCGCCCTACAGTTAGCATGTGGAGGCCCCTGATTGAGCATAACAGCTACTCAAACCATGACAAGGGAGGAGGAGAAAACTGGCGCATTACTAGCCGTGCCGAAGAACACATTGTTTCAAAAACATGTACGTTACTATCTAAACTGCAAACATTGTCTTCCTGGAAATAATATGGCAAGGAAATAAGGCATTTTACATGTTTTCTATAGTACACTTTTAAATGCTGGATTACACTGGGAGGCGCGCGCCTTAGCACCCTACAGACGAGCCGCCCCTGTATGTAGGTTATTGCTGTAATATTATGGCAAACACACAGTGCTTCTTTTCTGGTGCAACAATATATTAAAATTTAAAATATGATTTTCAATTCTACGAACTTAAATTTTTTTGATTTTGTTAGAAAAGTTTACATTTGCGGTAGCAATGGGATGACTACAAATATTTCATTACTTGACAATACTATATGTTTCAGGTATAAATTAATTGCATGTACATTTGAAATACTGTGCAATATATAAAAACTATTAACATTATGTAAACATTTTACATGCTCCTGATGATCTTCAGACAGCTCTGTAGGTGCCTTGAATGATGTGCACTGGCACGTGCCGGCAACTCGTTTCTTTTTTAATATCATATAATAATTTCAGATTTTTCAATTTAAATTCATCATTAATACAAATACTTGTTTTGATATTTTTAAAACTCTATTCATATATTCAAAGAAAATCATTAGTTAAATTAGTTGTGTTAAGGATTTATACTGCAGGATTCAAGCTAACTGTTGATTCTAGTCGCAAAATCTAAGTTAAAAAAAAGTAGCTATTTAAATTTAACTGTTAATAAAATTTTGAATATCGCCATTTTTGCTATTAATTATTTATTTATTTCCTATATTGTTTGGACTAATTTGACTCAAGAGAGAAATTTTAAGCTTCTTTTATAAACTGAACGTTGCAGTATTTTGCTTCACTTGTAACTTTTTAAATATATTTTTGGCTGTGAGTTGGTATTTTCTTGGATGTAAATCACTAGAAGGTCAAAGTTCAGGCTCTGAAAGACACGTTCGAGGGGCATGCAGGTATGTAGCCTGGTCAGCAGTCATATTGTTCGTTACATCGTAGGTGGTAGTGTCACGCGCAAATGGGCTCTAACGTAGGTATTGTGACGTGGACTTATTTGTCCATCTAGATGCAAAATGTGTCCCTAATTAAATTACTTAATCTGTATTGTCTGTTCTTTCTATTGTAAAACATAATATCACAAGATGTTACAATGTTATGCCAATTTCAACATCTTTAACTTTTTTATTTGTTGTTTTTGGGCATATTGTATCACGCTGCCACTTTGTAGTGTAACCTAGAGTGTGCGCACAGGAAGATATGTTGGGAAACCATGGTGAATGAGAGCAGTTGTCAGAAACGGGCAGGCAAGCATTTGCAAGGGGAAATGAAGCCTTGGGTGTATTCGCCAGTAAATGGGCAGTATTAACTCTCCTTTTAATTTTTTTTTTTAATATTTGAATGTCAAAAGGAAATGAATAACAGTAGTAGTGTAAAGCAGAATGCTTCTGCAATAACATAATGTGGTTAGGTTGAACCCGTAATGGTCAACGTCTCAGTCCTATGATTATTAAAATCTAACTTAAGTAAGGTACTCAGGCTTCTGCAGACAGGAAATCTTTCAGCGCACACTCCAGTACAACTTTAGGCACTGACACCACAACATGTTTTACATAATTTGTCATTGTTTTAACAGACTTTGCATCCAGACGCAAGTGTTAACTTTTTTTGTGAGCACCGAATAAATTGAACTGAGACTCAATTGCTTTGTCATTTAAAAAGGGTAACCATTCAATAAGCATAAATGGAAAGGTTCCAAGGTAGAAAAGCAAACAAGAGCTTAAGGGTACAAAGTTACTCTCTGCTGTAGGCCACGCTGGCATCAATTAAATATTTCACCACGAAACAAGCTATCCGGGTACACTGCAACAACTTGACGTCATGATGGAGGTGATGGCCAGGCTTTATTAACCTTGTGGGACAACAAAAAAGGGGCGCAAGCAGCCGAGCCACATTGATTTGGCACCCGAACAGGAACCCAGCATGAAGGAATAGAAACCAACAACAGGTCAATGACAAGTGATGTGAGTGGCCAGGAGCCTTGTTCGAAGAAAAAGGAAAATGAAAATGAATGGTAAAGTAAGTTTTATTCTTATGCCTATCCTCTTGGTTGTTTTGTTTAGTCAGAAGTATATCTGTGTGCAAAGGGGTTTGTTACGTTGAAGAGAATAATTTAATTTACTGTTGAATCAGAGTTATAAGAGGAATATAAGTACTTTTTTTTTCTCTGGTGATGATTCCTAGTAAACACCAGGGCACAGAATTTGGTAGGAAAATTGGAAAAGTCTGAAACATGGACGGTGAAGACAGTAATAATGTGGAATTCACTTCCAAAATAAGCAGTATGGGGGGTTTCTATGACTCCTCTACCAACTGTTGATTCCGAGGCTAGATTAGCAGAGACAATAAAAATTATGTTTGAGGATCAGGGAAGGGTGCTGGTACGGTAACTGAAATAATTAATAATGCTGAAGCTAAAAATAAAAAATTAGAGGCAAAATTTCTTGAGCTTAAAAAGAGTTGGAAACACAATCTAGCAAACATTAAAAAATAGCAAAAGGATTTTGAGGATAATTGTACAGTCAGATTAGCGGAAGTAGAGAACAGTGTGGAGTTGATACTGCTGAGGCAGGTCACTAACAAACATGGTTGAGGGGCTAGAAAAAAAAATTAATATCACAACATGAGCACTTGTGGGAGTTGGATAACCAAGAAACAGTATTTGGGAGACAACCAAAATGCAATTATTAAATTAATTAAGAACTGCAAAGACCTAAAAGAAAAAAGAGAGCAGAAGGAAGCACAAACAAAAGGGGTCATTCTACAGGAAGTTGAGCCAAAAATTGCTAGGATAGCAGCAGAATTAGGTTTGGAGAAACAGGAAAAAAAATAAGGAGCTACAGAATGTCACTAGGGGCAACCTAGGCGAGTCAAATGGAGGTTGCAAAAATTTAAGGCTATGTCAACCTTGTAGCAAAAGGGATATAGACTACCACAATTCCCAGTTCAAAGTAGGCCACATCTTAAATACCATTTCGACAGTTTAGAGGAATATTTTTCTATTTATGAATGCACTTAGTGGGGAAAATTAATTATAAATAGCCAAGAGTTATATTACAGGAAAAGGGGAAAACTGACTAACTCTGGTCAAAGATCAGATAAGAATTCTCGAAAATTTTACAACGAATTTGTATGTGAATATTAAGACAGAAGAATCTAGGGGCTAGGTTGTCTAGAGTTGTACCAGGGTAGGTGTACAGCTGGGAGCATTGAGGCACATTGTAGTCGAAAGGTCAAAGTGCTAAGCTGTACCTTTAACCAAAGAGGAGATCATAGCTCTGGTATATTCCCAGACCCTTATTGCTGTGCAGAAGGCCTTAGTGGGAAAGGAAATGACAATTGAAAGCCTGATAACATTTTTTAAAGAATTGGAATAAACACAGGAAGGAATGACACTCTGAGGGAAGAAGCTTGCAGAACTAAGGCTTGGGAAAAATATATGATGTCAGGACAGGGAAACACAGGGCCTATTACAGTTTGAAAAAGAGAGGATTTAGTAATCCAACTTTACCAATACCACTCTTAACTGTGATTGAAGTAACTAAGAGGAAAAGTAAGAAGGTAAATAAACAGGTATTTTTAAATTTTCACGTGGATGAACATGAGTATTGAGCTAACTGTCTAGTAATACCTCTGCTAACTAAGAAGTAATTATTGGAATTTACTTTTGCACAGCCACCATGTAGTTATTGATTTTAAGGGAATTATTCAGATTAGGTAAAACAGTTATATGTTGCATAAGATAGCAGTGTGTGATAGGCAGGCAGGCAATTTGAGTTGCAACTTATAGATGAAAGGAAGGCAGAGTATGAGAAACTTGTATTGAGTGAAGCATTAAGTGAAAAACTTAGTGAAAATAAACCACACTGAAACAAGCTCATGGGAACAGAAACTGAACAGGGTGTAAGACAAATGTGAGGCAGGCAGCATTGAGGAAAAAGAAAGAGGTTAGAGGATTTGTTGACAGAATATAATTATGTGTTCTCAAGTGAATCAAGCATAACTACCCAGTACATTGCCATTCAAAAGGAAAAAAAACTACCCCATTCTGCAGACATGCAGGGAGGAAGTTGAGAGTAAAATGTATGATATGGAAAGAAAGGGTATCGTTGAGGGAGGCCAGGGCACACACTTGCGTAGACGATAATTAAATTGCGAGTGAGACCTTTGACGAATATTTAGAAATTTTATCACAGTTGTTAGCCTGACTAAGAGACGTAAATGTAACTGTAAAATTATCCAAATCAACGTTTTAAGACAAGAAGTGGAATTTTTGGGTTTTTGACCCGACCCAGGCAAGGTCAATTTAATCAGCAATTTTCTGGTATCGATATCGATGAATGTCAAGCAGTTAGGAGAGCTTTTAGGGTTATTTACTTTCACAGGAAATTTGCAGAAAAATTTTCAGACGTAGTAACACCTTTATTACCCTATTAAAAAGGGACTATATTTGGAATTGGACAGAGGAGTGGATAGTACACCACCCAGATTATGGTAGGGAGTTATATCTCAATACAGATGCTCCAGGATATGGACTAGGGGCCAATTCATTTCAAAAGGATGATAAAAAATTTATTCTTATGCTTAGTCAAACATTGAATTCAACTGAAAGGGCTTATACTGTAACAGCAAGGGAATGTTTGGCTGTAGTTTGGGTAGGTTACTTGAGGTCTACTGTCATCAACAACACAGTAAGTGGTCAGAAGTCATAATAATAACTGAATTTCTAAATTTTTATGTGCATTTCAGCACTGGAATGGCCTCTAAATAAAATTAGATGAAATAACTGATTGAAGGAGTAGAAAATAAGCATGCAAAGGATCTATACGAGCTGTAGGAGCTGTTTTAAAAAATGAAATTTTTTTTCTTGTCATATAGAACCTTAAAGACACCACAAGAGTGATTGTATACCTGTAAGAATAAAGGTATTTTACAGTACATTTAATTTGAAGCTTTAAAACCAACATTTAATACACACCTTGATTACTTAAACATATGTTATGGCTGTTTTTATCTGTAATGGTTTTCTCTGTGTAGATGATGTAGTGCCACAGTAAAGCTAATGAAAGGGATATGTAATTTTGAGTTGAGACATTGTTTGATGAAGTTACAACTGTATTTGAATTTGATGCTTTTAAAAACACACAAGCAGTACTGAGCGTGACAGTCATTTAAACAAACTCCTTTTAGAATTTTTTTATTGTTGTGGAAATAGTAAGATTTGGTTCACTGAAAATAAGATCATTTAAAATTAAGTTGTGACAGTAATAATACTGAATTTGCAGCTGAATATGCTGAAGACTATCAATTTATACAAAGTTACTGCTCTAATTGTTGCAACAGGCCTGTACACCCTAGGATTGGTTTACCAGATATATTTTGAGTGGTGTAATAATTTTATAAGGTTAGACACTTGGTACTTTTGTGTTTTGGTTGTTTACCATTGAGTGGCATTTATGGCTGTAGCTTGAAGAAGAAAGGAGTGTTGCAAGTTGATAAAGAATATGTAGAAAGTGATAATTGATGAAATAGTATCTTACTGGATAAATGTTTCATGCTCAAGGTCAGTTAACATAAATGAAAAATTAATTTTTTAATTCTGGTCGTTTTAATTTTGTTGGGGTTTTATAGGCTACTGTAGCAGCCATGTGGTCTGCTGGAGTTTGTGCTTAGTTGTATAATATTGTTTAAGTGAAAATAGTGTGGATATCACTTCTGTACTTTGTATTCAGAATATTGCATTATAACTTGCAGTGCATGTATTGGCATTGACTATCTTGCTGTAGAACTATTGTATTAAGAGTAAGTGTACTTAATACTTATGGTTTCTCCGTTGGAAAAAAACCATTGCGTGTTCAGTGTTAAGAGTTGTGATGAGCACTGGCACATGACCACATTTAGTTTTTTTTAATATCACATTATAATTTCAATTTAAATACATTGTTAATAGAAATACTTGTTTTGATAATACTTTTAAACTCTATGTATATATTACGAGTTAATCATATCTTAAGTGAGTTAAGGATAAATAGTGTGGGATCCAAGAAATTTGGGATGCTAGAAAAAAATTAAATTTAAATACGTACTAATGAGATTTTGAATAAAGTTTTTTTTTGCTGTCCATTATTTCCTATTGTGTAGAGACTTAATTTACTCAGAATTAAATTTTAAGTATCTTTTCTAAATTCAATGTAGCTGTATTTTGCTTCGTTTGCGACTTTTGAAATATCCTTTTGGCTATGAGTTAATATCTTGTTTGATGAGAATCACTGGCAAGTCAAAGTTCAGGGTCTGAAAGGCACGTTTGAGAAGTGTGCAGACATGTAGCTTGGTCAGTAGGCTTATTGTTTGTTACATTATGAGTGGTAGTGCATCTATCGTAGCATTATGACTACACATTTCGCTTACTACTAAGACTTGTATGTGACACATCACTCCTACACAAAAAAGCAATTAGTGAGTGCGACATGCAGGCACAGGCAATAACAGGGCGGCAGCAGATTGGTGGGATGACTGCTACAAGTCAGGCAGCGCTGCTAACTTGCAGCTTCATGCCGCAGCTGAATCCTTCGGTAATTAGCACTGAAATATAAATTTCAGATGAAAGTATAGTAAACATATAAAAATTTTTAGTCACAATAAATCCTGCCAGTAAATTTTTATTTTTCACTAGTTTTTACAAGGAATTGATTTCCTGTAAATGTAATTTAGAAGTACTTAACACAGAACTGTAAAATTGATAACTGGTGTTCAAAATGTGCAGCAGTTAAGCCGCAAATCAGATAATCTGCCCACAGATAATCAAGAGTTGACTGTAACAATAGTATACATGGGGCAGCAGTGCCCAGTCTTCAGATCTGTTGCCTCCCAAAAAGTCGATCCAGGTTCAATCCTCGGCTGGCCGGTCCCAGGAATTTAGCATGTCGGAATCGTGCTAAACAATGTTGGTGGCAGGTGGGTTTTCTCTAGGATCTCCCATTACTCCCACCCTTCTTATTCTGGCGCTTCTTCATTGTAGGGCCTCATTCCATGTCATCCCTCGAGGCACACAGACTCCTATTGGCAACCAGTAATAAATCTGCATTTGGAGTATAATACCCTGGCCCTCGGGTATCCTTCTCATACTATATTAATTTATTGTATGCATAATAGTTATCAATGAAACAAAAACTAGTTATTTAAACAGCAGGACAATTGTACCTAATATATTTATTGTTAATAATATTCAAGCACAAAATGTAGTAAAATTAAAAAAAAAAGTGCTGAGAATCATTCCTAGCAATTATGAATAGCACAAATTAATTAATTTTTTTATAATCTTGGTGCTTGCAGCTGAAGTATTGGTGTTCTACCTTCCATTCTTGCAAGTTGAAACCATTCAATCACGGCATAAGTAGAATGAACAAGGCATTGGTACCAGCAGTTTAATCTGTAAACACACAAAACGTACAAAATGTTGGTTATGAACAAGACTGCTACAAAACTTAGAAATACTGTAGTATAAAATATTGAGACATTGATGAAAGCTATAAATATTATGCACATTGCATGGTACAATCCATTAATAGCTTAATCTATGAATAACTTCTCAAAGCCTGATTTTAAATGCCACAAGCACTGTACAGTCAAAAAAACATTTTACAAGCTGTTAAGCCATTGTGTTAAGCATTATCTCAATAGGTCCGAAATCAAAGTTTATGTAAAACTGACACACAATATATGAATGGTGTTATGCATCAACTGAATATTTGCCAATTGTTAGTTATCAGTAAATCATGCGTTAATTGTTTAGATAAAAAAAACAGGTTTATACATGTATTTAAGCGCTATAAATACAATATTTATTACAAAAAGATACAGGACTAAAATACTTTTTGTAAAACTCACAGAGCTGAAAACAATTTTATACGCAACAATTGGCGCAACACCAGTTGATGCCTAACACTGTCCTTATAGCTACTTCATGCTATACAGTACACTCGGTGAGACATCTAGTTACTCTACCAATCAAATCAATGTGTCATGCTGTTTCATGGAAAGATAATCCATCCTTGTGGTCTAGAAAATGTTTAGCTACTCATGTATTTGCACAGTTTTGTTTTCACACAATGTTTCACCATGGTTAGAAGGAATTATGAACAGTCATTTACTCGGGTGTCACTCCACGGATTACAGGGATAGAAGCCTGATGAGACTCCTTCTCAGGTTAATGTATCACCTTTCCCATTTCTAAATTTCCATTGCCTTTCTAAACTATAAAGTAACTGGTTTAGTCTTAACCTTGTGCCACAAGTTTCCTGTGTTTTTCATCAGGTCTTTATTGCTTTTAGTGTTTGCTATGTAGTTCCATAAGGTTATGTGCCACTAAACCTTGATGCACTAAATGACTATAAACCTGACAGGAACCACATTGGGCTCAAGAATGCAAGTGGCAAAGCCTTGAAAGATGTAAAATGGTAGGCTTAGCTAACCTTAAACATTCTTCCCATAAAAACTGAACAGTCTTTTCACTGCCTCTGAAAACATCTAGAAGACTGTGTTTATGAACTTTGCAGATGTTATCAATTACTAATTCTTGGGTTTCTCTTTTAACTATAATTTGATTTTTTTATAATCCTGCTGATGTCACAGGTTTTTCTGGATTGTCCATATTGCACAGATACAAACTTAATTTCATTAATAATATGTGGCTCTTTTATGAACACTTGGGGTCTGCTGTCTGCTAGTCACTTCTGGCATGAATTTTCTTAGTAAGAATTTATCACCATTGCTTATTTTTTTGTGTAACATTCATATTGTTAAAGCCATATGTTAACAGAAGTACAGTAAACTAAACATTCATTTAAAAAATGCAAATAATTGTAAATGTTAATCTTTCTTACCAACTGCACTTTCACTGCCCCCTCACAGAGCAATTTGAGCTAGGCATTTCTAACTTCTAGTAACAGCAGAATTGATGCTAGACCATTACATATTTTTGGGGATTCCTGAGGGCTGATTAAACATAAGCACCAAACATGTGTACTGCGCAGCACAGAACAAGGAAAACTGCTCTGCCCTCAACACGTGTGGAATTTAATATGCCAGGTGCAAAGTGGGTGAGAATCTAGATGCCTACTGCCTTTCTAGCAGTTCCGTTTCTCCAGCCTTGTATTAAAGGTTGGATAAGAAACCTAGAAACAAAATCATTTGGGAACAGTCAGGTTCACTTTGGGTAACTGCCCATGCATATCCACGTGTCAAGCATGAGTCTCGTCTGTGTGTTGGATCTGTGACCCTATGTATTCTATGGGCAGCATTATACTGTAACCTGAAAGTGAAATATTTCTTATAAAGCTACGAAATAAGGATATATGTCTGTTTTATTACTGCTGAAGAGATGATGTGATAAAATACTAATATTCTGGATGTATAGAATGAATATTCTGCAATAGTGAAGTGACATGTTTGATTATTTGTACTTCCATGCACGTTATCATAATTTGCAAGCACCAATACTACCATTAATTCTGATGGAATTGCAAATATCTAATGATATTTAGGATGTAATATATTTGTTTATATTTTAGAAAATAATTATATAATCCAGGGAATAATTGGTAATGCTTGTTATCAATTTATGTATAGACTGTTTTCCCGCATTGTCTTCCAAGCAAGGATGTGTTCAAATTACTAATTCTGTTTATGTTACATATTTAACATGTGACAGCATTTATATACACATCATGTTACATACTGAGACAGCTAATGATATTAATATGAGCAATTTTTGTTGTAAATTTTAAATTTACATCACTGACTGCTTCATCACATGCAAAACCAATTTGAATTACCATTTCCCAATAAAAATCCATAAAATTATATCTACACATTGTTTTCACAGTACTAAATTCTGATGAAGCATAGCTGCCAAACCTAGCAGCTATTTGTGAAAGGCTAAATGTTTTGTAACACATGCATTAACTGTGCGAAAGAATTTCAGACAATGGTCTAGTTCGGTTTTGCAAAGTTTTCTGTTATGAGATTTTTAAATGTTTGTTGCAATGGAAGTTTACAGTTAGAATTTAGTGGTTTGTGGACATACGTCATTGCTGTTATACTGTGATTGTGGTTTGTGGTAACTAATTAAAGATAATTCATGTAAATTCAAGTGTTTCAACACATTAAGCCCGGCTGCAGTATTGGCGCAGGATCTTAGGATGCTGAGCTAGGTGTATAGTGTGGTCTAAACCGAGCCCTACTTTTATCTTGTTGGTCGTTCGGTTCAGTTTTGAGAGCCCGGCCTATTTTGGGTTTAGGGTGCATCATGTGTGCCACGGAATGAAGGGTTGAGTGAAACAAACATTTCCTTTACGCTATAGTGCTAATCTGGTAAAGTACAATAAAGATAATGGATAAACACGAATGGTTAGCAAATTCTGAACAAGGACAGCTACTTGATATTAATCTGTAATCTGTAAGTTTTGTACAATTATTATTAGTTTTAATGATGGGCCAAGCTGTTGTTTACTTTGTTGTTTAGAAATACTAAGAACCACCAGAATAAGTAATAATGGGTGTATTCAGGCTGATTCAGGCCATTGATTTGTAATTTAATATTATTGATTTGCAAGCACCCTGCATAGTTTGTAATGAGAATGTTTTCTGTGCGTAACTTTAATTATGTAATTTAAATTGAATATTGCGCTTGAGCATAATATGATTACACCGGTAGGGGCACTGGTTAGCAGTTTCTTTCTACGTATAAAGTGATACGGCCATTTTGTGTGACGTATTTCCACTCCCGGGAGGATGTGGTCCCTGGGGATGCAAGAGGTAGCTTCTTAGTGTTTGAGATAGCCTAGAAGATGGACATGTTGTGTGGCTGCGGGGTACGTTTTGTTATCGCCCAGCATCGGGTGCAGTGTTCAGTTTTGGGGTGTCTAGGTATGTTAAAAGATGATGTAGAGGGTTGAGCAATGATTTAGCCAGCATCAGTGTGGTTTCCGTTAAATGAATTGGTTTTTGTTGAGGTCGAGCCCATTGGACTTACGTAAGAACATGGCGAAAGAATATGCAGTATCGTGTAATTATTGAATATATCACAGATTTAGTTTTCAAGTCGTGTGTTATTTAGTCAACTTTCCACTGGCTCTGAAGCCATTTTACTTTTGATCAGCCTAAAAAACTGAGATGAGAGGAATTGCTCTGCCACTTAGCAAGGAGACGTGGAGTTAGCCGAGGCAAAAGCGTGGTGCGAGGATGAGCCACACTATGTAGTCGAATTGTGTGTCTAATGAATTAAACCTTTTATGAATGATTTTTAGTATTTTAATTTGAATATTTTCTAAACGTGAGAGAGTTCCATACTACTGACCCACATTCTAACTTAGACCTTATTGAAGTTCAATACAGACATAATATTGAAACACTCAAGAGGTGCAGATTTTATAAAAAGAGTAAAATACCTAAGCATCTAGAAAGCTCAGATGTAAGGTTATCAATACTGTGATGAATTCAGAGCTTGTAATCGAGAAGTACTACTAAACCACATATTAATACCACTCTTTTGATTTACTGGTTATAAATATACTATTTGTTTAGTAAGTAATTACTTTTCGTAGTGAAAGTAACGCAGTGAAACTTTTTCAAGTTGAGAATCATTTTGTTATCTTTACACCATTTGTGTACTGCATTTACGATGTCATGAATTGTCTTCTTATCATCTGAAATATAAATTATTTTATACAATATGAGTTCATTAGCAGAAAGTAGAACATTTTAATTTCTCAAAAAATAAGTTATGTCATTGAGAAAAACATTAAATATATATGGATATAAATTGCCACATTGGGGAATATCAGAGTATACACGAAACATTTTTGAGAAAGTACATATATGCAATTATTACCTTGAAATCATGTAAATTAAGACAGCCAACAAAACGTCTGACAGTAATTCAAACCAGTAATTCTTGTATGTAACGTTGAGCTTTGCTTTTGTTACGTATTCAATATTCATTTATTCTAAATGCTAGTATTTATTCGAGCTTAGAGAAGTTATAAGTTTCCCGGTATACCTGGTATATACTGCTAACGCTTTACAATCTGTTATTGAAGGGTTTCGTACTTAAATTTCTATTACTTATATATATTTTCTATAAAAAAATATTTGTAAGGCATGTTAGTAAAATTAGTTACGCTCAGTACAACTAAAAATTAACGCAGCATGTCAAGCACAAATAATACACTCGCAGCCATATGTTAATATAATAATACCAACATCCAAATACAAAATAATAGGAATATTGCAGTTTCTTCTATATTTTGTAAAAATAATAGTTGTATATGGAATTGTAATACAAAAATCTTTCATACATACATTTTTTATGTACTTTAATAAACAATCAAAAATACTTTTTGTCTGTATATGAGAACCCTGATTTTATAAACTCAGGAATAACAAAATCAAAGTTTTAACAAAAATGTTTATAAGAACATCAATTTCTCAAAATTTAATGGCAAAGACCTTCACAACAGCTGCCGCCGCAACACGCTAGAATGAATGTTGTCAGCTTGGCTTGACATTACTTTGTGATAACAATGCGGCCTCATTTATTAGAGCATTTACATACATTGTAAAAACTATCACATTATATTCAGTTAAATGCTTTTTGCCAAACTCAAGATATAATTTTCTTGTAGTCAATGTTGCACTTATCTCATTTAGACCATTTTGTCACTTATTTGCCTATTCCCTATCACCCAAGATATAATGCATGTACCCAAAGTTTCTATCAAAGGAATAAGTACACTTGATACTACTTGCATGTTTAAATGTATACGAGAAAACGATCATTCTTTAATACACATTATTCATTTTTGAGGAACTAGACACTCTGCTGCATCACTAATTCATAGTGTGACAATAATTTTGTCACAGTGGAAGAATACCACCACTAGAGGCAAGGTTCTGCAAATTTAAGATTTTGGCCTTAAATCAAATCTTTCAAGTTTTCCAAACCTTGACTATTTCTAATGACTTTCTTTTAAATCAGTCTACAAAAGTAAGTAATAATTTTGTATAAATATATGTCACCCAGTAAAATTGTTGTTAATTGTTTCAATGCATAACTGGTGGACAGTGGTAAACTAAGTATCTGTGTTCAATTTCTTAAGGTCGTGTGTGAATAAGGTTTGTTCTGTTGCGTACACAAACACATGTGAACGTAGCAGTTATTCCATAACTCTTTGCAGGTTCTTTTCCTTGACTAACATGGCGACATATTTGGAAATGCGTCTATGTTTGCTGTTCTCGTTACAGAGGTTTTTCAATTTGTGATTGAAGGTTAGGCCTGCTGATAAAAGAAAGTACCTGTTAAATAATTAGTGACAACGTTATGAAAATAGGTTTTTTATGCATTTGCCGTGAAGAAAATTTGAGCATTGTAGTCAACAATGCGAAATTTAAACTAATGGTGGTTAGGTATGCAAAATGCTGAACACTAGCGATGTAACCAAAACTATACACAGGTAGATTTTTTAAAAATAAATTGCTCTGATGACTAGCTTAACTTTTTCTTATTTTATTTAGGCATATGTGAATTGTAATGAATTTCATATTTAGTTTTTGAGTTTACTTTCCAGACCTGTTAATAAGGATTTGTGGCCAAATTTAAATGTTATCCTTACCATAGGGCCAATACGGGGGTTGTCATATTCGAGGTTGTCTTACATTAGGCTAAATATGGTAGCTACAACTACTGCCGCCGCACATACAGCATTCTTGTGATCTCGCTAATTTTTTT
This sequence comes from Medauroidea extradentata, assembly GCA_003012365.1. NCBI lineage: Eukaryota > Metazoa > Arthropoda > Insecta > Phasmatodea > Phasmatidae > Medauroidea > Medauroidea extradentata. Next base: position 14,893 of record PNEQ01056578.1, read on the forward strand.
TTTGCATTTTTCGTGTAAATTTTCTATATTTTCAGGGAGAGAGAGAAAGACAGAAAGGTGTATGGCCCGTCGTCACTTATCACATATGTTAGTGTACCATGTATGGCCTAACACCAGGTATACACTTCACGTGTGTTGCAGCAGAAATATTTTGAATTTTTCACTAACTTTTTTCTTTCACTACTGCATGCTTTCATAAGGCTTCTAAATCAGGTGCAACTAAGAATGTGTGACGAATAAACGAGTCGGAAATACTGTACATGGTCGAAATGCTTAAAAGATGTTATGGGACAAAAGTAATCTAATATTTTAAGCTATAATTAAATTTTCTTGAATCAAATGTGATTCAATTCTAGATTAGATATAATCTAAGCTTCACAGACCCTAATTACAGGGTGCTCTCTTCAGTTGCTAACAAGATGGCAGAGAGGTAATATGGTCACGTAACACAGTAACTGAGCCATGAAAAATTTTTCATCTAATCTTTTCTGAACTTACTATCTTTATTTTCGTTGCAAAAACCTTGGGTAAAGAAAATTGTCAGCAGGAATTCAGGGCTCCTTTACCATTTTATACTTTTCGTCATCAGGCATTTTAGACTTGGAGTGGTACAAGAACATCCTTCAATGTCCCAGTGACTGAATAGATTGCTGTGTAGAAAATTGGAAGTCACATCACAGCTAGATGCATTACTTGCTTAAGGGCGCAGTTCACCTCAGTTTTCAACGTCTTTATTTAATATTATATTTGTATCAAATATTTTTTTATTATTTTAGACATAAATGTTAATATTTTACGCCTAAACGAGAGCTGATATAAAAACATTTGTTTGGCAGTGTTGTTTGAAATCGTATTCTCCATGCAAGCTAATTTTTACGGGCAGTAAATACCAATTTTTTTTAAGCTAATTATATAATTAAACAGTTCTGCTTGGTTGACTTTTTAGTCGAAACCCTACAATTACTTGTTTTCAAAAATAATATCACTGCAAAACCATTAAAAAAAACTGCCAAGAAGATTTTTTATATCCGCTATTGTTTAAACTTAAACAAATAATTCACAAAAACAGTTGAGACAAGAGAGCATGGCTTTAATCACCACCTACTTTCCTCCGAAATCACTTCTTGAAAAAGTGGTGGCCTACACATGTAAAATATATATTTTTTTTCAATAATCATATTGCAATAGTATTTCTTCAAATACAAGCCAGACCTAAACTGGCACCTTCATTTGAAAAAAAAAAAAAAAAAAAAGCACACTCAGATGATTATGATCGCTCAAAATGATTAAACAGTTTTATTTAACATGAAGTGGCATTGGAGGATAATAATGGAACGGACAAAATACCACGACGTGACTGTCGATTACGATATCAAACTCCGGCCGTTACATGGATTGAAAATTTGGGTTGGTGGTGTCCAGGCAAAAACTTTGCATGCAATGAAACTGAAAACTGGAGAAACTGTCTTCCATTGCTCCACACCAGGTTTGATAACTTCAACAACATTGTCTCTACTAAGGAAGCATTTTCAATATTAATGGATGATTTTGGAGTTACAGCTCATCTATAAATACTCTGCTAATACAATTTCGTTCACACTGTTTTAGTGTTGATGTGTGTGAGCACGCCAGTCACTTTTCAAGTTATTGTAATGTAACTGATATTAAATGTTAAGGGTGTTTGGTGCGATAAAATCATATTTTTATATTTATACGAAATTGTGTTAGTTTTGTAGACGATACTTGTGAGTACAGTTTCCTCTTACGAAACAATTTTAACTCTCATAGTTTTCTCATAACTGAGTTTCTAAGTCAAAATTTGCATGTTCTGCTGCCATGCAAATAGTGAAAACCAACTGACTTACGTAAGTGAAATAATTCACAGTGAATTAGCATGTCACGGGCTAAGTAATAAAACATTTTTAAAAAATCCCGTGAACTATTTTTGTATTTAAAAAAAAAGATGAATTTTCAAAATTTTTCTTGTACTTTTGCGATTTTTTAAAACATTCAAAATTTTACATTATGGTCTTTTAAATTCTTTATTACATAGCTCATGGCAATATTTCAAACTCACTGAAACAATTTCTTCTAATATTTTATAATTATTGCAAAGTACGAAAGAACTTTAAGAAATTACAAAAATAGTAAAAGATATTTTCCTCATCCAAGAATCGAACCTGTACCTGCAACCTGAGCAATACTTAAATCCTAATAAAGAAAATTATTGTAATACCTTCCGTTAGGTAGAGAAACATTGTAACCTATCATTACCCATTAGATGTTGTTGTTTAGGTTACAATACAATAATTTTACATTTTTTTTTACTAAAAACATCTAAAACCAATTTTGGCTAGTTAAATTTCATACCCATAAAGTTCAAGATAATAATTACACATGGTTTTTCTTTATTTTCCATAAAGTTTACTGGAAACAATAATTTTAAAACATCTCACATGTCCAAGATAATGGCCTTTACGTATGTAAGCTTTTACTCTCACGCTGTCGATATGCACGTATTAGTAGCTAAACGTTTTTGTTAAATGGGTGACATTGAAGTTTGAGAATCACTTTTTGGCAATGGACAACCATTACAGATTACGTATTTTGCTTCTCCTTGCAGAAATATTTCTTTCCAACGTAATTAGAGTACAAATGAAGCAAGTTTTTTTGCTCACTTGCAAAATCAGTAATGATTAGTTTCAGTTTTTCCATATCGGGCTGTCATAGACACGAAACCGCAATCTCTGTTTAGTTGAAAAACACAATTAAAAGTATAAGTTCAGAGTTAAAATTAGAATAATCGAATAGTTTCAAAGAATGCTGTCAAATCGATATGATTCACATTCAAGCTCCAGATATTTGCTAACAAGTAGGTAATGACAAAACTCGGTACACTGTTGACAATGCAGCCTTAACAAATCGTTAACAGCATTTTATCGAGAAAAAAACACTATTTAATTTGTGACCCCGCTTTTTTTTTTTTTCAACTCAAAATATGTGGCTTGATATCTGGCACGGATTTTTAAATTTTAATATTGTGTTTCACAGCGGCTTTTCGATTTTTTGTTTTAATTTCTCTTGCACTCTCATGGTGCTTCACATCCATGTAGCAATAACGCTTGCCAACTCTCAAGACCAAAGATGTGAGAACCGCCCAAATTTCTTCACTTGATATGACCACGAACGTACGTCATTAAAATGTGATCCCGAGTACTTGGAAGAAAGGGGAACAATAAATATTTGTTTCAAGCAGTACTTAGGTAGCAACAAATGTTTTGTTATTCGAGTGCTTGGAAGCACTGACTGCTCAAACAGCCTGGAATACCAGATTAGTGAACGAGCGAATATTATAATTTGCCCGTTCACTAATGTCTCTCGAATTGTGCCAGTGTTACCACGTGGCACCAAAAATAAATATATATGCAAAATTTTTTAATAGTGCATTTTATATGCATCGTATTCGTTTATCCACTGGATAGATTATGTTATCTCATTAAGTTGTCAATAGTTAGTTCAGAAAAATAAAAACAAGATAATTGAAGCAATTTATGACGTTGACTTGGTCAGGGAAGAGGTAGATCTGCAAAAATGTAATGAATTAAGAGTTTCATTGAAGGAGAATTAATAAATTTGTTACAGTGTTCCAACATAAATAATTTAAATACTGTTGTCTGTATGTTACGTTCAATATTATCACACAATAGACAATTTAGGCCTTAAAATAGTAATATCATTAAATATTTTGTTAACGGATATCTCTATGTACAAAAGAGACCCCCTGGTCAGTCAGTCATTCCGTCAAACTGCTGCCCAAACCGCTGGACCTAGAAACGTGAAATTTTTGTATGGGTTCCCTTTAAGTCATTGCCCAGCACTAAGAAGGGATTTTTCTAAATTTGTCCCCTAAGAGGGTGAAATATGGGGAAATGTGTTTCATTAGATTCGTCTACATAGCTTGAATCTGACGGCCTATCGTAACTTTTACTTCAATGGGTCAATCATAAAAACAGCATGTTAGCCAATTTAAGGGTTTTTGAAGTTCAACCTTTAAGGGGGCGAAAAGGCCTGACATGTGTTTTCGATTAATTATTGATATCTACCGAAACCTTCGGGATACAGAGTTGCTTTTTACTTTAAAATGATGCTGATGTGAATACCCAAAAGGAAATTCGACTCCCAAAGAATAACAAAAAGGGAAATGTGTTTTTATTAACCGTCTGTACAGCTTGAAACAAAATTGGCTATCGTCGTGAATTTTACTTCAATTGGTCATGTATACAAATGACTAACACAGGAATCCAAGATGTTTCAAAATTTGATAATTAAGGATGTGAAAATACGGGAAAAGTCTTTTCGATTATTCCTCCATAGCTATCAAACCTTAAGAGATGTCAAAGTGCTCTTTGCTTTAGATTGAAGATTATGTAAATTTCCAAAATACTGTTTAAATATATTTTCCGAATTCAGTCCAGAAGAGGTAAATAAAGGACAAAATTTGTTTTCGATTCTCATTAGGTATATATCGAGACGATTGATCTGTTATATAGCGACATGATTTTTGTTTAATACCGATGCTTACTCAAATACCCGAAAAGTATTTTCAGGAATTTTTGAAATTCTCCACCTAAGCAGGTGCAAATGGGTGAAAAGTGATTAAAAAGGTTTTAAAATAATTGTCGATATATCTTGAACCTAGCGAGCTATTGTCGTGTGTTTCACGTACAGAAGACACCAGTATAGTAGTCTAAAACGGGATTCAAAGAATTTTCTACAATTCAGTGTTTTAGATAAATCTTATATATATATGTAAATAACCTATCAATATATTCAGTTTATTTTTACGTCAGGATGATTAGTAGGTAAATGGCCACAAAAAAGTTTTAAGATTTTTTGACTATTTGAACCCTCAGTATTGTACAGGGGTGATATGTGATTTTTAAGGTATAATTGATTTTGCTTCGATTGAACAGGCTATCGTCGCGATTTTCACTTCACTTGGCAGTTGTACAATCACTTAAAATACAAAATTAAAATTATTCTAAATTTGACACCTAAAGGAGTTAAATAGCATAAAATTTGTTTTCTATCAGCCGATGATGTTTATTATAGATAGCCAGCAGATATATTGAGGCGGTATTCACGTAAGTAAGTACCTAATAAAAGTAATGCAAGTCTTTTATTTTATAAGATAACTTAATTATTGGGAATAAAACCTAGTTTGTAAACTTTCAAAGCAGATGATCCGAAAAGCAAGTATGACCAGTGAGAAATAAGTTATACAGAAGTTTCACTCAATTCATGTGTTGGGAAACTGTGTGTACAAACATATACCAGTCTAATCAGTTTTATTAAGTTTATGCTTACCCAAAAATGCTACAACCGTAATGAGAAACTGCCTGGCCATGATTTAGACCCTCTACATGTACAGATCACATCTAAGTGGCAACAGTTAACACTACAATTGGATAAGCTGTGCTTCATGTGGCTGGACTTGATGCAAGAGGAAAACAAGAGATGTGAACACTGATGCTGCAGTCATTTGATTACATGCAGTTGATTATGGTGCAAGATGTGACAACGAACTGCCAGACGAACTGTCACGCAGATCAGGCAAGCAACTAATGTCCATGGATTTGGAAAACTACAACTATTTACACTAGTGATGGGTCGATTCCGATTCCAGAATCGATTGATTCCATCGATTACACTGGAATCAAAATTAAACTGAATCCCTGATTTTGGAATAGATATGACCAATTCTTAAAAAAAATTCCTGAGAACATATTTTAGTCTCACAGGTATCACTGATTAGCCAGAGTGGTTTTGTGTACAAACGGCATACTATTTGAGGTTTCTGATATTATTGTCACTAATATAGCGCACGAAAATGCAATTATTAATTTAATTGGTAAACATCAACTATAAAATAAAAACTTGTTCACCAATGATCGTCGTCATATTTGTTTAGACAATTACGGTGCTAGGGCAGTTGCCCGTGATGGACGCTTTCCCGTGATGAAAAAAATTGTCTTCTCCTCCAGCGGTTTCATCCCTCCCTATATCGATAAGCTGCCAATGGGAACAAAGGAATGACCCACTGAGAGACACTTGGAGACGCACGTATCTCTGAGTTGATAACTACCAATGAGGAGGCTCCGTTTAGCCATGCCTGCAAGGATAGGTACACGGTGCTCACAATATTTCGTAACTTTATTAGCCCGGCAGAAATGTACTACCAGTTCATTGTGTATTCCATCACGAACATTAATGCAAACAAAGGCTAACGACATGTTTACATCATGATCAACCTATGTAGCACAGTTTGTTGCGCACCAGTTGACAACGTGAAAGACTGTTGTCTTGATTTCTTACTATTCGTAGTAAGTTTTGTAAGCCAATCTACGAACACCTTTACTTTACACCCCGGTATAGGTACAGAACTTTTATGGCCATCCTCATTACTTTGAATACAGTAACTTTTCAGAAATCTGCAACTCTTATAAGAAACTCAAAAAAAAAAAAAAAAAAAAAATAGTAAATTCATTACCGTACTGAAATCGTCAAATTTTTCTTTTTTAATGCCATGATTTTAATTAAGAGTATTTACTGAATAATATTTATCTTATGGTACGTATTATGGATTCTATACTCTCTTGATTACATTTGACACTTATCTGTCCACTTAGAAGTGTATTCATAGCAAAATTTCATAAAAAAAAACAAAGGAAAATAAATGAAAATTAAAAAATAAAATTATAAAGTTTTAGCTTCTGTGCTTTCGCGTTACAGAGTGTAACATTACAAAATCCTTTTTATGCCTTAACAACCATCAAAAATGTTTGATTATTGCCAAAATGTCTTGTGAATTAAGTACGGAATGGAAATTCTTAGTAGACTTATGCAACGTTGGTACAATGAGATACTTAAATACATACAATGAAACTTAAATCTGATTTAAATTGACGAGATATTTGTACATTAATTCATGGGTGACAGTTTTGTGAAAACTAAACCGAATGCAATTTTGCATCATTTTAAATCACTAAATCTTTATGTCCAACACATTAAGTAAGAATAAATTTATAAAATTTCAGGGTTAAATTTGGTAAACGTAATTTTAAAATGTGTAAGCATGTGGTAAATAATTTCACAACCGTACATTTGTACAATGGAATTGTTTCATTTCGTTAAGTAGAATAATTTCAACATTAGTAGCTAAGAATAGTCGGTGTTTAGGACAATCTTTGATTAAATAGGTTGAACTGGACGTCATGGGGCAGTCTAAATATTTTTTGGAACCCTTGGAAAGTTATAGGCCTAAGTGTAATGATTTATGTCATTGAAACTATTTAAAGGAGTTATTTCATGAAAATCAATTTGATATTGTAGTAGAAACACTTGCATATTTTAAAATAACCATTTTAATGATAAGAAACACACCAAAACTTTCTAAAAAAAAATAATTTTATGTAACCAATGTAAAAATACATTTTAAAATATGACAGTTAAATGTTTTCTAAATCGTTGCTATATAAAGAAAGTTATTGATTCCGGATCCTTGATCTGCGCCTGCATAACTTTTTACCTATGAAAGATATTGATAGATAAGTCGGTTAAGTGATGTGAAATAGTTTACAACTAGGTGTATGCTACTAATGCTCCAAATTTTATTATGTACACTTTATAAAAAAATTACTTAATCAAATATTAATGATTTTTATAAGAATCCAAAGAAGTCGTTATTTAAGTATACTATCAGCGTTAGACCTATTACTACGAGTGTCATTGTTACACATATTATCAGTACAATTACTTCAGACATTTGATATTTCTTCACATATTTTGTCTGCACAAATAACTAACTAGCTGACAGAACAAATTCTGTAATGCTGTCGTAAAAAAAAATGTTCCACAAACTGTTTTTGTGGTTTTTGTTCCTGAATACGGAAACACACCTCAGTTTTCAAAATGTAGCGTCTGTTGTACACAAAAGCTAGCTGTGTTCATCTGTGTTGTCAATAACGTGTTGCCTGTGCTCATCCGGTTTCTATCACTTTGTGATCATCTGTGTCGTTGTTTTACCGTCCAATTCGTTTTAGTAATTTTCTGTTTTCAACATATTTATTGTTTGTATGTTGTTTCTTTAATTTATTGTAAAGTTTGTAGCTTTTCCATGTGATTTACTGGCAAATTTTCTTATTATTTAATTTAAGTAGCCAATGAGTACAGCTTCACTGATAACGTCTACAGGTTACTAATAGTAAGAAAATACATTTTGTAAAGGCAGAAGTACAAAATAAGTGTATTTTAGCAAGAACAAACTATAGGCCTATAGGCTAATAAAATGACGAAGTTGGTTCTTGAGTCGCATAGTCCTATGCCTAGTCTTAGTTGTGCAGCTACAGCGTGTCCCAACCTTAGATTGCAATACAGGTCTTTTGGTGTGCACTTCTGCCAGATCGCAGCAGCATAACAAAGTCCGGGAGATACACTACTTCAGAATTTCGAGTTTTAAAATATTGTGGCTTTAAATTTTTTGAATATATATTACAATTTGAATAAAATCATGCTTAAAATTGTGTTATTAGAGTCATTTTATATTACTTTAAAAATAAAAAACAATCACGAACTCCACTGATATGAGACCATGTAGTTTTACTCGTGAACCAGTTAAGGAGACAGGACGAAGAAAACTGCTGACTAAAAAAAGCAGGTATTTCATTTAGTAACTTTTCCAGACATAAACTCATAGTCAGTAATGTGCCGTTTGTTGGCACATGCTCGTTTGTTTGTTTTTATTTGTTTGTCTAGTTCGTCTATTCGTAGTGGTAACTAGATAATATTTTTTTATTTTGGCAAAGTTACTCCACCCCAGCACTGGTTATTTCTTTAATCTTCGGTAAACTTGTAATAATAGTAAACTGCTTATTATTTTATAAAGAAAATTTCAGGTAATTA
>PNEQ01056580.1:0-16753 GCA_003012365.1 Medauroidea extradentata
AATCAATGAATATGATTTGCTCCAATATTAAAATTTTTGAAAAATTTTCTTTAATTCATTTTTGATCTAAAAAATCTAAAATAATTCACTGATACTCATGAAATAGCTTTGTATGCATAGCAAAAATTTTAACAAAATCTGTGACATTGAAGCAGGATCATGTATTTTAATTAGGTGATTTGACATGAAATGACCCATTAGCAGATAAACAAAAATGCATAGAATACAACATATACATTGTAACAAATTTGCTGTCCTGGACAAAGCCAAGTTCGTTTGGAAAGAAGGGCTTAGATAACTAAATTAACTAATTAAATTAAACTTTGTACTTTCAATTAAACACTTACAAATATTATATACAGGTACTGTCCCTAAAAGACTAATTTTGTACTCTAGGGTATAATTAATAACGTCTCTCACTCTCTCTCGCAAATCAGTCCTCCAACCACATAAGTTTCTATCTAGAAATGTCTCACAATGCACAGCTACAGATAAACCTGTTCGTCGTCTATTCTCACAATTACACCACGCGAAGAGTGTCACCATTGTCCACACCTCCGTAACCTCTACTTAATCTGCTGATTCCGCCACGTCCCACGCTGCCAAGTCCGTCACGAACACTCACCAGCTAAACACAGTAATCACCCAGTCTATGCTTGCAATGGGCCAATATTCACAAATCATCCCGTCTATGCTCGCAGTGGACAAGTATTTACAAATCACTCCATCTATACTCGCAGTGCGCCAGTATTTATAGTCACCTGCAACAACGCTCAGAATATTCGAACTTGCTGACCATGCTGGTTGATGTATGCTAGACGTTCTAAGTGTTGTGGTAACTTTCAGTTACGTCCAAGCTGAATGCTTGTCCCGGATGACTGACAGGTGCCCAACCATTCACAATGCCTGCGACGTCAACTAGGCATGAGTGGCCTGCGTCACCAGGGGCGGGAAGACGGGGGAAGGAGGGGCACAGTCCACCACCTCGTCGCCAAAGCTGTAGGTAGCGTGCAGAGGACGGGGAGGTGGCGTGGGTCAGGTCGCTCAACCCAATGCCTTCAAGAGCGATGACTCGTTACACTGCCTCCTTCTTAATTATATTCGTTCCGAACAGACTCCTTAACTTCTGGACTTTCATAAAGTGTCAGTCTATCAATGTGGACAATCTTGGGTTTAGCCCGAGAGCCACTGTGCTATATCCTGAAGACTACGTCATTGATTCTTTTTGTAATCTAATAAGGGCCTTCCCAGTTTTTCTGACGCTTGGAGCAGCATCCTTTCCGTCTTAGCAAGTTATACAACCAAACTAGTTGCCCTTCTTTAAATTACTCAGAATATGCTTTTCCATCATATCTGGTCTTCATTCGGTCTGTATCAATTCTGAGGAGCTGCCGAGCAAAGTCATGTATGCCCACTAACTTCCTACATAGTTCACTGGCATATTCTGGGGTGGCTACCTCTTCTTCAGACGATCGTCCAAACAGTAGGTCACTAGGAAGGCGGAGCTCTCTTCCAAATAACATCTTCAAAGGTGTTACCCTTGTAGATTCGTGAACTGCAGAACAGTAGGCTAGCAGAAATAAAGGCACCTTGGCATCCCAGTCCTTTTGGCAGGTACTGTTCCAAAGTGTGGTTAAGTCTTTCAACCATCCCGTCTGACTGAGACTGCAATGATGTGGTTCGTGTCTTCCTCATACACAGAATTGTATGTACTCTTGGAATAAGGTACCTCCAGAATTTCGTCCTTGATCCGAATGTAGTTCAAGTGGCACCTCATATCTCGAGAAGACATGCTCCACAAGTGCTTCAGCCACTGTACAATCTTCTCAGTTTGGGATAGGTATTACCTCTGGCCACTTACCAAAGTAGTCATGGACTACAAGGAGGTATCTGTTTCCCTCTCGGTGGTTGGTAAGGGGCCCAAAATATATACAGCCATCCTTTCAAAGGGTGCACTGACATTGTATTTCTGAAAGTGACCATTTCTCTTAATTCTCGGTCCTTTTTGTATTGCACAGGTGTCACACATGCGGCACCACTTCTCCACATCCTACCAACAATGGAGCCAGTAGAACGGCAGGCGAACTTTGTAGAGTGTTTTATTGATGCCGAAATTCCCACCAGTTGCAGTGTTATGTAGTTCCTTCAACACTTCTGGAACCCTGCAGTCTGGCAAGAAAAGATGAAATAGTATTTGTTTTCCATCGTTGCTCTCCCACCTCCTATACAACACACCATTTCTACGGATGAGGGAATTCCACTGGGCCTGATAGTATTTGACAGTGGCCCCTAGAATAGATATCTCCTCCCAGCTTGGTCGTCGGTCTTTTTCCTTCCAGTACAGGGTGCATATTGGGGTCATTCAGTTGGTATTTCCTTGATTCCTCATCGCCCCATGATGGTGTCTGGTTACCAGAAGTATCTTCTCAGATCTAGGTCCTGCCTATAATTCTGAACTCACAATTCCTTACTTCTTGACGCTCACAGTGTTGACAAGATTGATCACAAGACCTCAGTGAGAGGGCATCTGTACTGCAGCGAAGACGGCCAGGCCTGTGAGGTATTTCAAAATCATATTCTGAAGGTGTAGTATCCAACGTGCTATCTGCCCTCCTGTGTTCTTGAAATTAAATAACCATCTTAATGAAGCATGATCAGTACGTATTACAAAAATGCTTTCCATAAAGATAAGAATGAAGTGGGAAATTGCCTAAACAACAGCTAAACGCTCTCTACAAGTCACACACTAATAATTCCTTTCAGGCTTATGAAGTACTTTGCTGAAATACTCAAGTGGCCTCTCCTTCCCCTCCGCAACTTGTGAAAACACAGCACCAATACCAACATCGCTAGCATCAGAATTAAGGATGAATTTGCCCTTACAGTTAGGAAAACCCAGGACTGGAAGTTATGTCAATATTTATGAAGGTAGCCTCACATTCAAAGGTCCAAAGCAATTTTCTACTTGCCTCTGTTAATTCATGCAATGGCTGAGCAACTGTTGCAAACCCATTAATGAAACAGCGGTATTATGCACACAGGCCTAGGAATCTTCAAACTTCAGTTTTGTCTGTTGGTCGAGGTCAATCTCACATGGATTTGGTCTTCTCTGGGTCTCTTTCTATATCATGAGGGCTAGCTTGCAATCCTAGAGCTTTTCACGCGGCACATGTTAACAGCCAGTCTCTGCTTGGACATGTTGACTGGTTCAAAGAAAAATTTTGTACTCTAAATTTTCATGCCATATTGGTTTCTGAAACATGGTTTAAGGAGAGTCTTCCATCATTGCTCGTTGACCTACCTAATTATAATTAATACAGAGTTCACAGACATGGTAAACAGGGTAGAGTGGGAATTTACATACGCAATGATATTAAAGTGAAAGTAATTAGAAACTCTCCTAGCCTATATTGAGCTAAACCAGAATATTTATTTCTTGAACTACGTGTTTTTACACAAAAATTACTTATTGGAGTTGTTTACAAACCCCCAAACATTTGGTCAATGGATGACTTCGAAAATGATCTATTTACTGTAATACCTAATTATGAAAACACATTAATTATGGGCGATTTCAACACTGATCTCTTAAAAGAATCTCACCAAAAATTACTTCTTACTAAACTTTTCTCCTCGTGTAACTTACCGATTTGCCCTCTTGAAGCTACACACCATTCTCATAATGCGGATACACTGCACGACCTCATACTCTCATCGAAACCCGATAGTCTTAAAATGTGGCCAACTCAGTGTACCAGGTTTGTCTCACCACGACCTCAATCATGTAACTTATTCACTTTGTACGCCTAAATTTTTACCAAAAATTATAACCTAAAGATATATAAAAAACATTAATCTGATGCAATTTCTTAGCGACGCTTCTGAATTGCAGTGGAGTAATGTCGTTTTTTTACATACAGTTGATGAGAAAGTTAATCACATTAACTTGTTATTACAGACACTTGTTGATAAGTATATTCCATTGCGAACAAAATGTGTTTCTCGTCCAGCAGCGCTGTGGATGAAAAAAGAAATAAAACATTCAATGGCAGATCGAGATAATGCTATCCGCATTTACAAAACCTCGAGAAAAAAAAAAAAGACACATTTGTAGGTACTAGATTTCAGAAGTATTGTTTGCTCAGAAATCGTTGTACCCAAGTGATTAGAACAGCAAAATTATTGTACGCTCATAGCTTGGTACAACCGGACTCATCCCCACATAATATATGGAGTATTGTGAAGAAACAGAGAACTGAAATTTAGTGATTCTAAAAACTTAAGTCAGCAAATCAGTCTAAGCGCCAACGAACTTAACAATCAATTCATAAGTTCTTGTGACAACCTCAATTTGAAAGTAAAAAATGAAACTTTTTCTTTTATTGAAGCACACAACAGCAGTCAAGACGAATGTTTCTATTTCAATGTAGTCAGACCTGTTGATGTTATTAAGTCTATTAAACTAATAAAAACTAAAGCCCAAGGTAATGAACAAACTCTGTACAGACATAATAAACTTAGCTTTGGCGTTTATTCTTGGAGCCTTGGCTAATATATTCAACCTATCGTTAATCACAGGTAGTTTTCCAACTCAGTGGAAACTGGCAATAGTAAAACCAATCGCTAAGATACAAAACCCTCAAGTGTGCCAGTGATTACAGGCCTATACGCATTCTCCCAACTATTTCCAAAGCTCTGGAATATATTGCTTACCAACAGATTAAAAAATACATAAGTGAATGTAATCTGCTAGTTGACTATCAGTCTTGCTTTAGAAAAGGTTTGCTTTAGAAAAGGTTTTAGCACATGTACAGCACTTCAAAGGTAACTCACAACATCAAATAAAATATGGATAGTTGCTAACAATTCTTACTCTGTTAGACTTTAATAAAGGATTCTGTTGACAACAAGTTTTTAATCGCAAAGTTAAAATCATATTTTGAATTCTTTGATGCATCATTCAAACGGATTAAAAGTAATTTATCTGATCATTATCAAAGAGCCGTTTGTGAGAAAATGAGTCAACTTTGCGTGCAGTAGAAAAAGGAGTTCCTCAGGGTTCTGTGCTGGGCCCGGTTTTGTTCTCTATATTTATTAACGACCTACCTAAGCAACTATTATGTTGCAAATACCATTTGTATGCCGATGATTTCCAAATATATCTTCCAGTACATTCAGGTAATATGTTATCTATTGATGTAATGAATCATGAACTATCAAACATTTTAGAGTGGTCAGTAAAGCATGGACAGAAGTTAAACCCAAAGAAAACACAATACATTATAATTGGATCTAATAAACTTCTCAAAATGTCAAACATCGCTAGAGCACCGAAAATCATGCTTAGTGCTTATTGAAATCAGTAAAAAACTTAGGCATTTATTTCAACGAAACTTTAATGTGGCATGAACATGTCACCTACCTATGCAAATAAATAAATAAAACCCTACATTCGTTAAGAAAGGTAAAAAAATGTTTACCTAATTTAAAGAAGACCTTAACAGAATCATTAATTACTTCATGCCTTGGCTATGCCGACACAGTTTTCAGTGACTTGCATCAATATTTAGCCCAGCGACTTTATCTCATTCAAAATAATTGTGTGAGCCTTATTTTTAACCTTAAAAGAAAAGACCACGTCAGTGAATACAGTAATAGAATTTCATGGTTTGATATGAAGAATCAACGTACTTTTCATAAGATTTTCTTGCTCAAAAAACTCTTCTTAACAGATAACCCTCAATACCTTTTATGTCGTTTTTTGTCACCCCACACTCTAAACACACATACTTTTAGTCAACAAAAACTTCTGCTTCCCAAACACACATCTTTCTTTGCTTCCTCTTTCACAGTTACAGCTACTAAAATCTGGAACTCTTTACCACACGAGACGAGGAATACTAAATCAATTAATTTGTTTAAAAAAAATATGCCAAAACAATTTGTCAATGCTGTTAAGTCCACTAATTGAGAATGGTTTTAAGAGTTTCAAAGAAACAATCCCTATAATGAAAGCTACTTGAAAATAGGAGGCTAAGTACATGTATACTTTTCCTCTATAAAACTATTTCGTTTGAAATATTTTATTTCTGTCAACCTTAGGCTTATGAAATATGCGACTGTAGTGAATGTACGTTTGCGTTTTTATACACAATATAGGCCTATATGAGGAGGTGAGTAACAAAACTCTCCCTTTCAAAATTTAAAAAATTAGTTAGCAGTGAAGTATTGTTGAGTTTTCACATCTGCATAGACTGTGAAAATAGTATTCAACAGAAGTTTGTTTTACTGGACTTAAAAGCCATTAGAAAAGTGAAGTTGGCTACAAAACTACCCTTTTCACGCAAAAGAGGTGCAACAAAACTACCCTTTATAGGTTTAAAATATGTGCACCATAACTATCCTTTTCCAGCATCTGCCAAGTATACTCTCGTATAATTAGAATCAGAACTGTCCTTTAACTATTATAAGATATAGACAACTCGGAGAATGTTGAATACTTGGTGGTTTAAAAATGTTGAGGACTTGGTGGTTTAAAAACAAATTTACTCTAGACGGATTATTATTGAATAATAATGTCTATTTTTGTGGCACTCTGAACAAACTATTGTAAAGTAAAATGTACAAGTGTGGACAAATTATTATTGTTAAGTCAAATATTCATTGTTTCGAACTAATCTGTACAGTAATTGTTAAATAATCAGTAATTCTGGCCCTGTATACACTAATGGTTTATATACAGTACTGTCCTATTCAACTTACTTTGACAACACAACTGCCTATTTTATACAGTTGTCAACAAAACTCTCTCCCACACATTTTTGTAAATAACTGAATATCTAATGAAATGATTTGTATTTCTTTAAGAATAAGTTTAAGAACACTTTTATCAATATCCAATACATATTTTTATTACAATGTTTGTATTTATATTCTTGCTGCGTGTTTTTCTTAATTTACTCAAAACGATCTACGTTGGAAAAGGAGAGTTTTGTTACTCACCTCCTCATATATATATTACTATGTTAATCAGCATGTATGAGTGTGTGGATCTGTGTGTGTGCGGATCTGTGTGTGTGCGCGTGTAAACTATCTTTGTGTAAGAATATGCATTTATGTGTTTGACTTATTACAGATTCTAATTTTATATTTTGTACGTGTACATACTATGTGTATGAGTGTATGTGTATATATGTATATGCGTGTGTGTATGTATACATTGTGGTACGTATGTGTGTGTAGACAGACACAGACACACACTTGTATATGCATATTTATGTAAACACATATATATTTCAAGAAGATAACAATTTAAACAGAAAGAGTTGTGCACAAGTACTCACAGGATGGCAGGTACTTGCAGATAGAAACACACACACACACAGGACGAACACATTTCTCCGTGTCCGCTGAGAAATGTGTTCGTCCTGTGTGTGTGTTTCTATCTGCAAGTACCATCCTCTGAGTACTTGTGCACAACTCTTTCTGTTTTAATTGTAATTAGTAGCCTAGCGGCCTTTCCCACCATTGTCCTGTTATATTTCAAGAAGAGTTGATGTTAGATGTAGTTTAGTTAACTTGATCATAGCTACTTAAACTTATTGTTAATGGTTTCTTACTTTTTTCTTAGATGCATGCTGTTATTTTATAATTTCTTTTTCTTTCTTCCTATTATCATGGTAGAAGTACTACAGGCATTCTTGTAACATTACCATATCTAATATCATAATAATGTTTTATGTATGTAATTTTAAGTGCAATTTATTCCTGCTGTTTGTGGTTAAGCGTATGAGAAGGCGACAATGCCTTAACTTTGTCACAATGAAAATAAAGATTTTTTATTATAATTGTATCAAACTTGGTACAAATATAATACCTAGTAGACTAAGTTGATTTGACATTTTTGTACATTGTTCATATTTTCATAATGGCGGTCATTAAGAATGTATTTTTTTTTTACATGAGATATCTAAAAACTAATTTTATGAACACAAACGTTGCATAAATACAATTTCATAATTTTATCAACTCTGTACACAGTAATCAGCAAGGTACTGATTTTTTATATATTTTACTCCTGCGATGTTCATATTCATACAATGGTGGCCTGTAGGAGATTCTTTGACCACACAAAATATTGAAGATAATTTTTGTCTAAACTTCGTCAAACATATACAGGGGCGAGGGACTTTGGACACGTGGGAAGAATTTGACACACTGTAATACCATTTTTATTTTCCATAATTGTCAATTCTAAGTAAATATTAGTTAAATGTTATGTAGATATTTATGAATTGGAATTTATCACAAGAAATTTCTTTATTTACAGCTACCATAAATACAAAAACAAATTTTGTGCAACATCCCAAAGTCACACTCGTTTACGGTAGTAAAGTGACATGACTTTTTTGTATTTGTTAATTTATTATTTGTATTTTCAATACGGTGGATATTCTAATGTTATCTTGATAACATAAGATATCTACATTAACCATGCATCTTAAATCCACCAAACTCAATACAGATGTAGTACTTCATACAGCAAATTTACATTAACGTCTTTTGTGTATATCATATTCAGTTTTAACACAGGATGATTCAGGATAGAGTGTATTAGTATCGCGAGCAGGCTCGGACTGGCCAGCCGGCCCATCGGCCCTCGGGCTGGTGCACCCTCGGTTCAAGTCCACGCTCATTTTAACAGTAAAGAACAAAACTCTGACGAAACTGCCCACTACTGGCAGGCAAAAAGAAAATTTAGTTTGATGATTACGGGACGAAACAACAGAGATGGTCCCTATGCGCTTTGTTGTATAAACTGTCTCTGTCTAGCACACCAAACTTCCCATGCGCGCCCTACTAACAGAGCTGTAACGTCATTCGAATAGCAAACTTGAGAGGTAAGTACATATACATAATACATTCTATAAATACATATTTGAGAGCTACTACGAGGGTATTCAATACAAATATTGTGCTCTAAGCTGTCACATAACCATGTCATATTCATGTAGTCGTCAACTGTGGTAGACAGGAAATTTTCGCGAAAATAATTTCATTAACTCCCGAGCACACCTGCAGCTATGTTTCATGGTCAGTGATTGGTTGTTTTTAACTGTCAGACATCTTGGGGTTCTATGTCAAATAAGCTGTATTTGTTGTCTGTCAAACAACCTTCTTCAGTTTTGACGATTTTGGCCTGTTAACAATATATGTCTATATATTTTTTTGATAATTGCTAAGGAACTTGTCATTTTCAGGTTGGGTGGCAGCTCGATCCAGACACGACTAGCCATGTAACTGAATAATCGCCGGACTGTTGCACTGGTGTGAAGCGGTATTTGGGAGTTTGTTTTATGCCTTGTGTTGTGGTTATGGAGGGAGTTTAGTTGAATTAGTTTAGATGCCAACACGGTGAAGTGGTGTTGAGAGTAATTTACTTTACTTTTGTGGCAAAACTAAATAGTTGTCTGCTTTTCATGTTTAACCAACCAATTTTTTTAATGGCACTGTGACGTGGCTGCTTCTTTTCAAGTTGTAGATGTACCTAACACATACATTTTGAAGTTTTTGCACTCTATATTTCAACATGTTATCTATATTATAAAACAGGCCTGAACACTAGTTGAACGGAGATAGAACAAGACTATCACAAATCATTAGTTTTAAACAAGAAGGAAGAATACGTTTGAATTTATAAAGGTGTTATGTTTGTAGTAGCCGGTTCTGAGGAGACATGAGAAATGTTTGTTCCAAGACAGGTTTGGGTCGAAAATAATTCTAAGATTTCTGTATTTCTCACATTTGGGGAGTACACTTTCATCTATTTAATTGACAGTTACGGTCAACTTTTTTAATAGATTTTTCATACTAATCATTATATTGTTACAAGTTTGAGACATAAACTTTATTTGTGGGCAATTCCCATGAGTTCTTTTGGGATAGAGGTCTTATAATTAGGAATAAAAGAATTAAATTAAGAACTGGATTTAATAGCTCACAAAGCTACGAAATACACAAAACAGTAATCAACTATAACTCTCACAACACAATTAGTTATGCATACAATTACCACTATGTCACAGACACGTTAATTAACTTTGACAATTAAAGCACAAAAAATGTCTACCGTCAATTAATTAAACAGTACCAATCACAATAAAATTCAGTCCTATATCCAATCAACAGCATTTCAAGTAGTGACAGTGTACAACCTTAATAGTCCGCCGTGGTGATGAATCGTCGTGTGCTGCGCAGCATCCCGAGTGCACCGCTGTCTTCACTCTTGAGGTCTTCGGTTCGACTCCCGTCGCGTACCTCTTCTTCGCCCGTGTACCTCTTCTTCACCCGTCAGCCCGCCGCAGCAGTCCTCTTGGTTCGTCCAACACTGCTCCGAAGGCCTGCCGCCTCACAGTAGACTCTGACGTCACCAAGATGTCTTCACCATTCTCTCTCCACAAGCGTAGCACCTTCCTCTAGCACTTCCAATAGCGAACTCCCCCCCCCCCCGCCCAATGTGCCGATTCTGCGCTTTTATACTAGGCCAGACAATCGGAACTTCCCCACATTTCAGGGGTCTAAAATAGACATTACATCATGTTTCTGACATGATTTTAGGCACATAGGCCGCCCTCGAAGGGTTAAAGCGCAGTTGGGACAGGTATCTATGACGTAGTTTCGGAGGGATTCCCACTATGAGACACTCGGGCTTTGAGTCATGGACCAGCCCTCAAGGTGTTTCGACACAGGCCCCATCCAGCCCGCCCTCGGAAACACAACATGCAACACTATATTTACATTTATTTGCATTTAATTTCAATTTTTTTTTTCACACCAGCTATTTAAATGCTCTAGATTTTCATTTATTTTCATTATAGTTTTTGGAATTTCAATGGGACTACTTTCGATGTACATAACTGTGTATCATCAGCATACTGATGACATGATACATGTCTGCAACATAAATAGAGAAGAGAATTGGGGCCACAATACTCCCCTGCGGTACACCGGATTGTACTTGCCTTTCCTATGACTTTGATGTACCTATGGCAGTTGCTAACTCAACTTCTTGTTTGCGATTCATTAAATGATTCTGAAACCACATGTAAGTTGTGCTGGGACAGCACTTCCCGCCTGAAGAGGACATGCCCAGGATCATAGTACCTACGTATTTTGTGCCCCCTGAACTATCTTCACTATGATCTTGGTGCCCCATGTTGGTGAAGAAGACTGGACATGTGTTTCACGACGTAGCGCATTTGAACTGTAGCGCACGCACGCCTCGCCGCTTTGTACATCATCGCGTCTCCTCGGTAGCCTTCGTGTCCCCTCCCTTCAGCCGACCTACCTCCCCTACCCTCCCTTCGGCCGACCTACCTCCCCTTCCCCTCCCCTACCGCTGCCTGCCCTCCAGCCGTCGTTTGTGATATCACTCTTGGTTCTGCTCCCGACCAGCTAGGTTCTGCCTCTCCACTCTCTACCTCTACGCTTGTGCAGCAGATTTTGTAGTATTATTTTGGCGTGTGTTCTTTTGTAATATGATTAACTGATCCGCGGTTTGTTTCCAGCTTGAATTAACTTTCTAACTTTCTCGTTCTGTTGTATTATTTTTTCTTGTCTTTCAGTCTTTGTCATTTCTTGCGCCGTTCAGACGTCGACGTGGAGAGTGGAATGGAGTCTAGGCATATGTTTCTTTGGATCTTTAATAATTAAATTCAAATTAATTACCTAGTCTGGGAGGACCCCTTTTGGTTAAGGCAGTTGTGCCTGCAACGTAATTTTGTATACTCTAACCTATAATTTGTATTCTGCTACTGTGACCTACTGTGTATTATGTCTGTTAAATAAACCGCCCAATTTAATTTGATCCACATTTTCGTAATTATAGTGTCGCATCCTCGTGCTTGCACGTGTAAGTTCTTGTGTGTTGTATTAAGTGTTCAAGCCAAGGTTTTGTATTACTCCACTCTGGGATTAGCCCATGATTGTCAGGCTTAGCCTTGGTCAGGGTGTTGGCCTGGCTGTCCGTGCCCGATGGGGCACAAAGTTCTCTTCCATACGCCAACTTCAGCGAGTCACGACAGTAGAATGTTATGATCTAGCGTGTCAAAAGCCTTAGAGAAGCCTATGAATACTATTATCAAAACATTTGATTTATCAAGTACCTTAAATACTTTGTCAGTTACGTCACTCAAAGTCATGTACATAATGTAGCCTTTGCAAAATCCTGATTATTTGTCGTACAGAACTTTTTCTTCTCTAACATTTCGCTAAGTTGCTTAGTAACAAGTTTTTCAATTATTTTGGAGACGGTGGGCAAGATGCTAATGGGGTGTAAATCTTTGTATTCGCAAGGTCCCAAGACTTTTGGTAGCTGTATTATATTAGAAGACTTCCGTTGTGTAGGATAGACTGATTTTTCTAGCGAAAAATTTATTATGTTCGACAATACTGGTATGCAGCATGGTGTACATAATTTGACCATAAAGATACTTATACAATCACGCCCTACAACCATTGATATGATGCTGTTTATCATTTTATAGACTTCGAAGTCCCTGACAGGTTTTAAGTCTAAATCATCTTAGCGGAAATTATGTGTTATGATCTGTGGAGTAGAGGGGAAGGGTTTACGAGTTTCTATAAAGTAGTAATTAATTTCTTTACGGTTTTGCAGCTTAGTAGGGATTGCTGAGTTACGAGACATTGTAACATTAAATGATTTAAGGTATCTCCAGACAGTGTTTGGGTTTTTGTGCTTTTCAACAGAGTGCATAAAATATGTGAGTTCGCATTTTCGAACTAAATATTTTACTAAAATTTTTAATGTTTTAAATTTGTATAAACACTCTTCTTTTCTTGTTTTTCACATAAGAGTTCCTTGGCCTTGTCCCTATCCTTCATCTTTTCACTTAGTTCACTTATAATCCATGGTACCGTTTGTCTTTTTCGTTTAACTCGTACTAGTGGGGCATGTTTGCCGAATAATGTGTTTATGCAGTAATTAAATGCCTCCACTTTTTCATCAATGTTTTCCGAATGAAATACCTTGCTCCACTTTGCATGGTG
Source organism: Medauroidea extradentata (assembly GCA_003012365.1). Taxonomy (NCBI): domain Eukaryota; kingdom Metazoa; phylum Arthropoda; class Insecta; order Phasmatodea; family Phasmatidae; genus Medauroidea; species Medauroidea extradentata. The sequence goes on from PNEQ01056580.1 coordinate 13,069, forward strand.
TAGGTCTCGAGTAAAGGAGTGTACATAGAAATTACTGTAGCTACAAGTAAGTTTGTACTGCAAGACTGGGCTTTCGTCCGGAAAATTTGTATGTTAAATATACCATATTACGATCTGTAAAACCTAGCCTTTCGTTTTGTCCAGATGCGAGCACTTACTGGTCATCTTGAGCTATTATTAGGTCTAATAAGGTTTCAATGGTAGGCGATATTCTAGTTGGTGATTTTATTCATTTCCTAAACCCTTAAGTGTTAAGCATGTCCTTCAAATGTTTTGTATCAGCGCTGATAGGTTTAAGAATGTTAACATCGAAATCACCCATAAGAATGATGTCGTATTTTTGTAGCAGATGTTCGACAGTATGCTCCAGACTGGTAAATTCTTTGTGAGGTACGTTAAGTGACTTGTATAAAATGCCAACCGTGACAGTATATTTCATATTATATAACTTAACCCATAGTTGCGTGACCGTTGTGTCAGTGATATTTTCCATCTCTATCCTTTAAAAACATTAGCTACTATTAATATAAAAGCAGATACCACCACCTGCCTTCCCCGGTACATCTGTCACGCCTTACCAACGTGTAGTCTGGTATGTTTACGAATTGACTGGGAATTTCCAGCCACAGCCAGCTTTCAGTAATTATAAATATACTGAATTCATCCTGAGAAACAATATCTCGAACGTCTTCTAAGCACACATTAGTGACCTAACATTTAGATGGCCCAGTTTTAAGAGGACTGCTTGGTCTTTCAGCTCCACGTGCACGTTGAAGTTGGCAGCACTGCTGCTTGAAGACTGGCAGAGTGTGACGTTTACGAGGTCGCGGGCGGGAGTGGTACTGTGACTGAAAATCATTTTAGGGTGGCGTGGTGTCTTGAAGCCGTCCCTGGAACGAGCGACCACTGCTCTTTCATTATATATTGTACTCATCGCAATCAACGAGCAGGGGTGTACTCTGCATTCTCATTTTCTGGCAGGCCAATAACTCTAGTTTAACTAAGGTTGCTGACGACATTACAGAGTTATTGCGAGACATGATTAAAATAGTGCTGTGATTGCTGACATTTTAACAATAATGATTACTTTAAAATATAAAATAAAAAATTTCAAAAAATAAGCAAAAAATATTATCTATACACTAAAATAATATTATTGATAACATATTAGTATAAGTAATGAAGACTGCGTTACAATAAAGAATTCTACTGTTATTGTAATTACGAATTATTCCTAATTACAAGTAAGTGCAGATTATATTACAAGATAAAAAGAGTTAATTCAAGGTATTGATATTGTTACACACATATCGACACAACACACATACATAGAAACCTACATAACTGTATACAAGTATGGATTACTCGAAAAAGTATTTTACACAATATATATCTTACTTGGTTATCTCTACCTGGATGTCTTTTGCCACGGCTATCTTTTTTTTATTTGCTGAACACTGCCTCACAAAGATCAACCCTCCACGTATTCCTTACGTCAAACTTGTTGACCACTTCCTGTAATAAGTGCATCCTTGATGCTGTGTAGTTTTCTCTGATGGTCGTCCCTGTGCTTTTGAGATACCACTTGATATAGAACATTTCTCTTATTTTTTGGTAGCTGACAAACTTGACAATTACTGGCCTTGTACTACCTGCTTTTTTCTGGCCCACTCTGTGACTGCGGTCTATGTCAGATGTTCTTATGTCTAAGCAACTCTGTTTCATGAGGCACACCACCAGCTCGTCACAGTTTTACTTTTTTTTTTTTTTTCAGCTATACCAAACAATCTTAAGTTGTTTCTCCTCCAATATTATTCTAGCCCTTCGTCTCTTTTCACACATTCGAGTTTCAGTCAGATCACTGAACTGTTTCCTAAAAGTTTCACAAGCACTTGTGTTAAACCCTATATTTTCTTCTAACCGCTCAATCACTTTTTTGTCACTACATCAGTGACGGCCTCAGCGATAAACTTCACTATATCAGTACTTTGTAGAATCTCTTCAACCGTATTCGTTATGGACGTCTCAAGGTCATTTTGTACAGCCCTGATTGCTGGCGACTTAGTGTTCACTGGCTTCATAATGGCTTCTAGAAGTTTTTCTTCTTTAACGGAAGAAATCTTGTAGACAATGTAATTATCGCACACCTGACACTTTACATTTTAATTATGCTACAAACACATAAAGATTTTAAATTTTTCCTGCAGAAAATCCCACCTCCAAAGAAACTTTCCCAGTAGCTCCTCTCAGCGCGCATTCACTCATCATGAACTAAGTGAACATAGTGGTTATTTTCAGGTTAAAAATACAACTATAATTAACTTCACAGAAAAATTTTAAAACACATTTTTGGCATTTTTCATAAGCTATCGCCATGTTACATTAACACACTCTGTTCGGCATAGCTGAAAAGGGAATTGTGACCTTGAGATTTTCCTCACACCAAAGGACAAAAAAAAAAAAACATTAAAAACTGCAGTGGCACACCAATCAGATGTCCTATCGTCTCAATGCACAAGGCACTGAACCAGTTAGGCCTAGCAGATTTTATGTCTTATGAACAGTTTTTTGAATAAGACTTTTACAAATCTACAATTTTTTTTAAATATATTCAACTAAATATTCAATTACAATGGCATGAGAACGGAGATATTTTTAGAAATTTGAAAGCTTAAATACTGCATTTACAGCACTACAGCCATTTTGAAAACATTCCGTCACAGTTTTAATTTTTTTTCGTAGGATAATATATTTTGAACACATTTAATTATTTTTAAAAGTTATTTTTTAACATGAGGTAACACAGATTAAGTGCAACGAGTGCTTCACGTAAAATGTAAACCAAAATCTATTTAATTTGTTAGTGAAAATTTTATTTCGGAAATTAATTTTAAAATATTTTAATGTTTGTAAATGCCAACATAGTCAAAACTCCTGAATGTAAGTGAAACGCATCATATCTCATAAATATGTGTCAACGCATGCTCGCAGCGTCTTGAGCTGTGAAGCCGCCGCCTCATCCTGCCCATTCCATATTCCCGCACCCATTGTTAATCCTTTCTACCCTTATTACTCCCGCACACGTCAGTGCACTCTAACCTGACTCCAAATATTTAATATAAAGCCTACCTAACCCATCATTAGTTATCCTTCGTTCACAAAAACCCTGGGCAAGGATAATTTAACGTATTTTTCCCTACAAGACGCTTTGCCGCCTGTAGACACGCCACCCGCAGCACAGAGACCACAGAGGAGGGAAGGACCACCCCCTCGCGCCCGAGCCGTCTCTTCATTAGGCGAGCGGCCGGCCAATCACCACAGACCGACCCGAGAAGGGTATAAAAGAGGGAGCACGAGCCACCGAAGTCAGTCGCATCTTACATGCCACTCAGTTGACTTCGAAGAGCAGTTCGTCTCCGAGTAGCGAACTGGACTCCTGCTGTCACTGAAAGGTTCAACTGCGGTAGATTTCTCTACCCTCAACAACACTGCAAGCTACAGCTCCAGGCCCGGAAGACCAGCGACCGCCGGATCCCTTCCAGAAGCGCCCATCACGACCGTGAAAGCCTTCTACGCCAGCTGTCCAAGCTTCGCCAACCAAGAGCCGCTTTCCGAGGCGTCGTCACCTGCATCAACGACTCTCCCCACGGAAGCTAGTGCTCTTCGGTTCTCTCCTACACGCCCT